>PVJS01008743.1:34070-52373 GCA_004027185.1 Glis glis
GGACCTCCGCAACTTCGTGAAACCCGGTTTCAAAATAAAGTATAAAAAAATAGGGCTGGGGGTGTAGCGCAGAGGTAGAACGCCCCTGGGTTCAATCCCCGGTACCGCAAAAAAAAAAAAGAGTGAGACACTTGAATACTAGATTAAGGGGGTTAGACACTGGGAATCTTTAAAGATACTTAAGCAAAAAAGCGGATGAGAAGGTAAAATTAAATGTATGAAGTAATGACTTAGAAATATAACCACCGCCAAGGTCAGTATATAAGTTGATCTAGAAGTAAAATAAAGGCAAAAAGACCAGTTAAGATTACTGTTTGAATAATACTTTAAGCAACAAGAATGTACTTTTTTTTTTTTTGCGGTACTGGGGATTGAACCCAGGGGCGTTCTACCTCCATGCTACACCCCCGGCCCTATTTTTTATACTTTATTTTGAAACCGGGTCTCACGAAATTGCGGAGGGCCTCACTAAGGAGAGAGAGAGAGAGAGAGAGAGAGAGAGAGAGAGAGAGCGCGAGCTGAGGCTGGCCGCGAACCCGGATCCTCCAGTGTCCGCCTCCCAAAGTACTGGGATTACAAGCGTGCGCCACCACGCCCAGCTAAGAATGTACTTTTATTTCATACCATTTGCTACAATTAATCTTCAGGAAAAGTAGCTTAGGGAATGAAAGGTTGCTATCCTGCACAAGGGTCCTTAGAAGAAGTATTGTATTCTACCAACTTAATAGTAGCCACAAACAGGATACCAAAGAGTCTGCAGAGAGAGAAAACTCTATCCTATTTTAGTGAAGGGCAGGGGGTTGCATGTTCTTTACAGCTCATACCCAATACTTCCTCCATCTGCTGCAGGGTCTTCTCCATCTCCGTCCGCACGTCCTGTTGCTTCCGCCCTGCATCCTCAACACTGTGTGTCTCAAAATAGCAGTCTCGGAATGAATAGAGCTGATCCACCAGTTCCTAGAAAATGGATGAATGGTACCATTAAGTGGAAAGAGAACACCTGACAAGGAAATTTGAGATTGACTAGATGAAACAGCTCTCAGCCTAGAAATACTGATTCTCTTATCTCACCTAGGAATGGCACAGTAGGGGGTAGACAGGTCTATCAAAATGCCACAAATCATGAGGAAAGCAGCCAGTGTCCCAGGCCCACCACTGTCATGGTCCCGAGTTGTCTGTGCCAGTCTCTGCACTATAATGACGATTCTTTCTCCCAGCAACAGCAAAGCTTCCAGTATGACTAAGCACTTCTCATACCACAGCTGGGAGAAGGGAAACCCTTTGCAACTTGAGATAAACCAAAAGTTAACAAGACTATTCTGTCTGGTTCTGGTCCCCCAAAATAAAACTTTCAAATTTCCCCTTAAATCTGGACTTCCTAACAGCTCAGCGGTAGAGCACTTACCTAACATGTGTGAAGCCCTAGATATGATTCCCAGCACAAAAATTCAAAAACTGGACTTTGTAACAAAAACCACTTTATCCCTGATTTTTCACATGCTGATATCAGAAAACAAACATGACCTTTCTGAACATGCTAAACGTGTGAGAGAGAGGCAGTTTTCCAGTACAAAAAGGCCAAATGAGCTTGGCAACCTTGGTATTTTTGCAGGGTTTTGTTTACGCACTTGCTGTGGTTTTGGTTTTGGTTTTTTGGTTTGCTTTGGTCAAGTCATCTTCTGGCACTCTCACATTTTTTGCAAGTAAATGTTCTCTTTCTGCTTTGCAACATCTCTGGGTCTTCCTGTGACACCAGGAAAAGTTTTTTCACTATCTACTCTTTCCTGAAACTGAACAGCAGCAGAAACATATAGCTCAATCCCATAAAGTTTTATCAACTACCTCCATAGACTATCCTAAATTCATCCACCTGTCTCCAACTATGACCATCCTAGACTAAATAAGTTTCATTACTTGCCTGGACTACTGCAATAACTCTTAACTAGTCATCTTGCTTCTACTCTCCCATTCTCTTCACTGTAGGCAAAGTGAGCTGATAAAAACGTACAACATATCACAAACCCTCAACCAGTCTCCAATTGCAGAGAATAAAATCCGTCTCCTTACCACGCCCTACTAAACTGTATGATCTGACCTTCTGCAACCCACCCTCCACAAATTCCACTTCTTACCACCCTCCCTCCTATAATACTCATGCCACACTGGCCATCATTCAGCTCCTCGAACCCATCAAGTTCAGTCCCACCTTGCGGCCTTTACACATGCTTTCCCCTATGCCTGGACATTCTTTCCCCAGATCACTGCATGACCCAGTCCTCATCATCATTTAGATCTCAGCTCAAATACCAAATGCTCACAGAGGCTTTCCCCAACTACTCAAACCAAAGTAATCCCTTCCCCTGCACACACTGTGAAATCACACTTTTTTCTTCATAGTATCTATCATAGCAAATTATGTGGCCTAGTCATTAACAGTGTACTGTCTGTTTCTTCTGTTGGAATACAAGCTCCATGATGGTAAAAACTTTGTTTTGGTTAGAGCTACACACCTGAGCACTAGAACAGGAGTTGGATCATAATCGGCTCTCATTAAATGTATTGATTAATATACCATCCCTGTCTCTAAAAAACACATATGCGCTAAGTTTAATTTAAAATCCTACCCAGAATAAAGAGCATGGACTGGCACCTTTTGCAGTAATGCTTTTCAAATTTTACTGCGTATATTATTCCCAGGCCCCAGCCTACAGAGGTTGATTTTAGTAGTTTAGCAGAACTCAACATTCCAAATTTTTGACAAGCACCCCAGGTGACTGTCATGACAATGGTCTGTGAAACACACTTTGAGAAATATCCTTTTGTACATTCTTGTACCCTAAAATATCCATAGCAATGAAATCAAAGCTTACCACCATTCCAATGGATAGCCTGGGATCCAATCCATTTCCTCTTCTCTACTTCACTCCATTATTCCATTCCTACACTTTACCCCACCCCTCAAGATACCCCAAGTATCCTCTTCTAAGCCACTCAAAGCGTCTAATATAAACCCAGGGGGGGAACAGCTCTCAGCAAAAATTATAACCAATTTCCTTTTATCCTACAATCAGTATGGCTGCAAATTAGGAGTTTAAGAGAGGGTCTTATTGTTTGGTTTTAGTTGTTAGAGTAAACATGCAAGAAATTATTTGGTTTTGTTGTTTCATTTTGTTTTGCTGGACTGAACATTTTTCTCTCAATAGCAATACATAAAAGTTGTTCAAATTCAAACTAGCATATAGAAAAATAAGTAAAAACCTCATAATCGCTACAAATAGCCTCAGGGACAACCAGTCTCGGACAAACACATATACACAATAGAGCCAGGATTGAGAATTTCTGATTTCAGCCAGTCATGCTAAGGACAATGAAGTTAATCCAAGTCAGCTGGAAATGTTTTAAAGCCCACACTCTAAAATTGCTCTTATTTTAACCTGCTAACAAAACAAAGAACTCTCACCAATGTTTAAACTTTTGCATTAGAAGCCTTTAAACAACTTCCAAGCTTGTCATAGTTCTAATGTTTAAATTCCAGGCTGTCTTAAAACAGAAACTGAGTTCTTGAGGTTGTAGCTCAAAGGTAGAACACCCCTGGGTTCAATGAAAGGGGAGGAGAGGGGAGGAAGAGGTGGGGAGGGGAGGAAGAGGTGGGGAGGGGAGGGGAGGGGAGGAGGGAATCAAGCAACTAGCTAACTCCTACCAAGTACAATAGTCAGAAGCACAATAACCTGCGGACTAGGTGAAGTCTGGACCCGTCTGAATGACACCCCAAATTGGGATTACAATGTTCAAAAAACAAACCAAAAAAAAATCAAACTTGGGAAGTCCTAAGGAATGAACCAGGATACTTGGCAGTTCAGGCCAGTACTGTGATTGTTGCCAATCTCAAAGCAGAAGGATATTAAAGAAATGGCCTTTGTGGGAATAAAAACAGCACGTGATAATAGTTCATACAGGTCTGCAATACACATGCATATGCTGTTATGAAGGACTGGGGTAGAGGACTTTCTAAGAACGTACAGGAATAAAGTCAGGAGCAACAAACCCTCTTCCGCACACGACTGGTACGCAGCGCAGTCAGGTCAGAGCACCCGCTCGCAGCACCCGCTCGCAGCACCGGGTCGCAGCACCCGCTCGCAGCACCCGCTCGCAGCACCCCGGGGCGCCTCTCGGGGCCCGGGAAGCTCCGGGCTGGGCGGCGGCACCCTCGGGGTTGTTATAGTAACCGCAGCGACGCCTGCGCGCCCCGTGCCCCGGCTCGCAAGCACTACATAAACTGGACTCCTCACTTCCTCCCGAGTAACAAAAGCACATACAGAGCTTAGTCTATGGCCTCACCTGCAATTTCTGCAAGATTCGCTTGGCTTCTTCCTCTTCATCAGCCATCATTCCCCAGCCACACTCGGCTTCTCCGCCCCCAACTTTATAACCACAGAGACTCGCACCCACTCCCACCCCGGCCACCGCGCCATCTAGCGCCCGGGAGGGTTCCCTGCACCCGAAGGCCCTGCCCCGCAGACTTCACCTCCAGTTCAAAGACGCCCCATAGTCACTTTTGATTTCAGAAACTTCCTTCCAAAATCCTGCAAACAGAATGGTCTCAGATTAATCACGTGTATATTCTTGTTTCATGTCTTAATTTTATCAAGGCTGTACTCTTTAGCCGGGCGTGATAGCACACACATGTAATACCAGATACACCGGAGGCTGAGGCAAGAAGACCACAAGTTCCAGGCCAGCCTTGGAAGTTTAAGGAGACCCTGCCTCAAAATAAAATTTAAAAAGGACTGGTGATGTAGCTCAGTGAAAGAGAGTTTGCCTAGCATGTGTGAGGCCCTAGGTTAGATCCCAGTACCACCAAAATGTATTTTTTCATTATGTATATTTATTTTACATATGTAATATTCTAAAAAAGAAGACAGGTTAAGACAGTGGATGCCTATTTGGAATTTTGGAGGGAATGTATAACAGAGGTAACTTGTCTGAATCTTTTTTCTATAGATGAGTAATTTTATCATTTTGAATACACTATCTTAATAAATCTTCTACATTTGGAATGATATTATAAAAGTCATCATGTTATACACTAATGTTCACATATTCGTTGACTATTTCCAGAAGGGTTCTGGAGCACACTAAGCGAGACCATTTCAAAATGAAAAAATAAAAAGGGTTAGGGGTATAGCTCAGTGATAGAACCCCCTGGGTTCAATCCCCAGTGCCACAGAAAATAAATAAAAAATAAATAAAAATTTTAGATGAAGAATTATTGCTTCTACATAGATTATCTCTGGAAAGAAATATAAGACATTAGCAACAATAACTGCTTCCTCAGAGTGGAACTGTGTGGCTGGGGGACAGAGATAAAAATGAAAATTTCATTCTATGCTTTTGCCATATCTTCTGAATTTGCACCATGTGAATGTATTAAACTCTTGAATCAATTTTTTAAGTAGCATGTAATATTTCTGACAATTTCTTTACTCTTTTAGTTTTAATTATAGCTTACTTGTATTTCACACTTATCCTGTGAACCTAACAAAGAATAAGCAAAATATTTAGGCAGAAATCATGAACATACATAAAATCATTTCCTCAAACCATTTTCCAGCAAAATTTAAAACTGTATGGGGAAGAATATTTTGTATTGTAGTCTGTAAAATCTATCTCATTAGCTATGAAATAGAAAGGATTTTTTTTTCTTGCAGTACTGGGGATTGAACTCAGGGGCATTCTACACACCCAGCCCTATTTTTCATTCTTTATTTTGAAACAGGGTCTCACTAAATTGTGGAGGGCCTAAGTAGCTGAGGCTGGCTGTGAACCTGCAATCCTCCTGTCTCAACCTCCCAAGTACTGGGATTACAAGCACGCACCACCACACCCGGCTTAAAACTTTTAAGTCAAGATTTTTCATCAGGCACCATTTTAACTTTGGAGTACAGTAAAAAAATTTTTTTGAAGAAATTTTATACTCTTCTAATGAATAAAGCATTCCTTGTTGCTATTCTATTAAGTAAAGCAGGTATTTATTTGCCTTTCTACGATGACTAAATAAAAAATAATTCTTGAAATGATTTCAGTATGACTCTTACTATCTAAAAGACAATGATACTTGGTAGTTAGGGTAATTCCAGTATAATAAATCCCAAACCAGTAAGAATCAATCATAAAACTTTCCAAGAGTTAGAAAAAACGGCAAGGATAACTTAATTCAAACCTATTTTACAGATACAGAAACTAAAGCTTAAAGAAGTCTACTCACTCTTGCACAACAAATATATGGGAAAAAACATAGTTAAAACCTACATGTTCTGCCTCCCCAAAAAGTATGCCTTCAAGTCTTGCCTCTAATTGGACATACGATTACTAAGATTGTCCTTCAAATTTCATTTTTGGCTATTTTAAATAATTAAATGTAGTAATTCAACATAATTTAATTTCTGTAATAGTAATCAGAAATGTCCACTATTTAATGACGGGAAACATAGAATAAATCTTTAAATTTATTTTAATTAATATAATCTCTTATATATAATAACATATTGATAAATTTTCTGCAGTATAAGTGCCTTCCTAAATAAATAGTTAAACTGGGTGTGGTGATGGACACCTATAATTCCAGTACTTGGGAGGCTGAGACAAGAGGATTCCAAGTTTGAGGCCACCCTGGGCAACACTGTGAGACCCTATTTCAAAATTTTAAAAAGGGCTGGGGATGTAGCTCAGTAGTAGAATGCCCCTGGTTTCAGGCCTCAGTACCACAAAAAATAAATAAATAAATAATAACAGGCAACAGTTGATTTAAAAAAAAAGGCAAAGAAACAGTTTTATTTTAAAAGAAATGCAAAAAATCAACTTTACAAAATAAATTTGTCAATGTAAATTATTTTTAAATAAAGAAGGGATGGACATATATGCATCAAACTATACTCTCATTTATTGACATGAGCATACCTCCAAACAAGTTAATATGTGTGCAAATACATAAACATACACAAATATATATACACACCTGAAAAAGAAGCCACAGATCACCCACCATTTTCTAAGATCAAAATTTTCACATAAATATACTGGCAAATACAGCAAAATATCAATGAACACACATATACATAAATGCGTAAGTACCAGAATCCAAAGTGTCATGTTGTCATTTAACACTGGTGCTTACATAATAGGCATAAACGCACAGCTCAATCAGAAACAGCCAGACAGAAACAGTGATCGACAAAACACATAAGAATGGTATGACTTTTTCACCAGTGATGAAAATTCAACAGTACACATAGAAATTGAGATTGATAAAATACTCATGCTTTAGTTAACAGAAACAAAGAAATCAGACACTAAAGTCACTCCCCAACTGCCACTCAATATTTTATAAGTTGAAAATGTGAAGACAACTTCAAGGACTTAATAGCACAGGGAGGTTGGTGACTTTTATCTAGAATAAAGATTATAGGGTAAATAAAACCACAGAGAAACATTCTGTAGAGTGAGCTACATTCTTTTCACTTTGAAGGCCCTGTTAGAGACTTGCTGCTGCTCTAATTCATGACTTTGAGAAGCAAAACTAAAAAAGCTGTTGCTGGCTTCAGGTGCTGTGGGAGAACCCACAAAAAATGGTCTGAACTGAAAATCTCCATCTCCACCACCCTGATTTCCAACTGGTGTAGTGTCCAAAGGAAACTTGGAGTTGTTTCCTAGGGAAAAAAAAATCAGGGAAGAACATAAGCATCTAATTTCCTCATACATCTTTAGAAAAAAAAAAAGACAAAAGTCATTCAATAAATATTTTAACAGAACTCAACTCCCATGAGATGGATAAAACACACACCTAATACTAGATAAAGAAAAGAACTATAATGTCCCCCACCCCTCTCCATGACCACAGTATATACTATACCTTCTTCTGTGATGCAGTTTCCAATGATAGCCATGATCTCATAGCCAAAAGTAATTCGACACAATGAAATATGTTTTTAGTAGGGCTATAATTGATAATATCATAATTTTACTCACTTGTTATCTCTTTAATCTACTTCAGAAGAATCATCAAATATATATACACATAATATTTTGTCCCAGGTTCTTCAAGATTTTTTTTGGGGGGGGAGGGCAGTACAGGGGATTGAACCCAAGGCCTCACACATGTGAGGCAAGCACTCTATCACTGAGCTACATCCCCAACACTTTTTTCATATTTTATTTTACTTTACTGTACTTTACTTTTTACCTTACTTGTTCACTTTATTTTATTTTAGTTCATTTTTTATTTTATTCCATTTTGTTTTATTTTAATATAGGGTCTAAATTGCCCAGGCTGGCCCTAAAATTACAATCCTCCTGCTTCAGCCTCCAGAGTAGATAGGATTATAGGCATGGGCCTCTGTGCCCAGCAAGAGTATTTTCTTTTAAATGTCGAAAAAATATAGCAACATACACTCTAGAAAATGTGACAACTCTGAAATATTTATATACATATATATGTATATATCAATGACCCAGTATCAATTAGCATAGGCTTATGAAAAATCAGACAACAGATATGATTAAATGAATGTTTAACTACTTCTTTCACTGAAGGCTTTTTTGTTTTGAGGTACTGGGAATTGAACCCAGGGGCATTCTACCCCTGAGCTACACCCCCAGCCCTATTTTATTCTTTATTTTGAAACAGGGTCTCACTAAGTTGCAGAGGGCCTCACTAAGTAGCTGAGGCTGGCTGCAAACCTGATATCCTCCTGTCTCAGCCTCCCAAGTACTGGGATTACAGGCAGCTCTTCCTTGGCTTTTACAAGCATTTAAGAGAACAGGAAACTAAGGAAAAATGCATCTGCTTCAAGCTAACAGTGTAACAAGAGGTAAAAAGGTAAGTGCATACAAAAAGAAAGCACTGGTGAATATGAATGAAGTGAAAATAAATGTGGACAGTGACCAGAAAAAAATATCTACAACATCCATTTACATTAACACTTTGGTTGACTAAATTACAATATATGAATAACTGGAAGTTAGGAAGAAACTTGTTTTTGTTTCAGTTCTTTTATCTGATATTCCTCATCTTATCACCTCATCCCTTTTCTAGGACATCATCTCCTCTCCCACTAAATATTTTTCCTCAGCCTATAATAAATATAAAAAAATGGAGTATTTAGGAAAGTCCAGCACAGGAAGCTTCACTTTTTTGTATGCAAAAAGCAGTATATATTAATAGCATAGCAAAAATCTATTGGGTTTTATTGCATTAAGAGTAATATAAGCTGGACATGGAGGTACACGCCTGTAATACCAGTACTTGGGAGACTTAGACAGGATTGCAAGTTCGAGGCCAGCCTCAGCAACTTAGTGAGACCCTGTTTCAATACAAAAAATAAAAAGGGCTGTGCAGCTGGGTGTGGTGGCAAACGTCTGTAATCCCAATACTTGGGAGGCTGAGATAGGAGGATCATAGGTTTGATGCCAGCCTCAGCAACTTAGCAAAACCCTGTTTCAAAATAAAAAATAAAATAGGGCTGTGGGGTGTAACTCACAGGTAGAATACCCCTGGGTTCAATCCCCAGAAGCATACACACAAAAATACTATAATATAAAGTACACAGATCTTAAATGTACATCTCAAGGAATTTTTACACATGCATACATCCACACAGTCACCCTCCAGATCAAACTGTAGAGCATTTCTGCTGGCATGATAGTGCATGCCTGTAATCCCAGTACTTGGGAGGCTGAGCCAGGAGGATAGCAGGTTCAAGGCCAACCTCAGCAACTTAGTGAGACCCTGTTTCAAAATAAAAAATAAAATAGGGCTGGGGGTGAAGTTCAAAAGTTGAATGCCCCTGGATTCAATCCCCACTATCACACACACAAAAAAAGTACAGTCTTGTGAACTTGACCAAGTTATTTAACTTCCTGTTCCTCAGCTTCCTTTTCTATAAAACAGGGATAATAACAGTACCTACTTCACAGAGTTTTGCAAATTACATGAATACATGTAAAACACTTAGAACAGTGCCTAGAATTTAGCAAAGAATCAATACATGGCAGCTAGTATTATATTTATTACTGCAACTAAGCTTTTAAAGTGCAATTTGCAAACTTATTTTACAAAGATTAACTCTGCTCAAATTGAAGGTAACTTAAATGTAAGTAAATACAACAGATAAAATCAATGATATACAGGTTGAGATATGGATGAAGAATTCATAGCCCACCATGACTCTAAACACTTGGAGTCTCTACTGATGACTTGAAACTATGCAGAGCAATATGAAAAACTAACATAAAGAACAGATATTGAGCTGGGCATGGTGGCGCACGCTTGTAATCCCAGTACTTGGGAGGCTGAGACCGGAGGATCCCAGTTTGTGGCCAGCCTCAGCTACTTAGTGAGGCCCTCCGCAACCTAGTGAGACACTGTTTCAAAATAAAGAATAAAAAATAGGACTGGGGGTGTAGCTCAGAGGTAGAATGCCCCTGGGTTCAATCCTTAGTTCTGTAAAAAAAAAAAAAAGAACAGATATTGAATAGCCAGGCATGGATGATATTGGCACATGCCTGTTATCTGAGCGACTCAGGAGACTGAGGCAGACGGATAGCAAGTTTGAGCCTAGTCTGGGCAACTTGGAAAGATCCTGTCTCAAAATAAAACTAAAAGGGATATAGCTCAGTCTATATCCTAGAATATATCCTAGCATGTGCAAGGCCTTGGGTTCAATGCCAATACTGAACAAAATATGTGTGTATATATATATATTGGATATCACATGTCCTTTCTTACCTAATGGGAAGCCAAAAACACCAGACTGTGCTATCATAGATGGCTCAAGGGTGCTTTCTTGGTTAGCAATAGTGATATTTCGTAGCCTAAGGCTATCATAGAGCCCTTGGAGCTTTTGATACTGTCGATTTCGCTCCATAAGTTTCTCAGAGATGTCACTGAACTTTTTCTTGTATTCTTCTAGCACTTTCTTCATGGAGGTGACCTCCCCTTTCATAGAGGTCAATTCTACATCCTTGCTCTGTATTTGCTGAGTATATATCTTCTCCATCTGTTTTAGATGGCCTTCAGCCTTGCTGAAATTGTATTCTTGATAGAGACGTTCCTGATGTACCTGTCCCAAGAAAGAAAAGAAAGATATTGAAGGTAAGAAATACAAAGTTATATATTGTAAAACTTTAGACAAATACAAAAAGGAAAGAAAGATGCTTATACAGGGATGTTATTACTGCAATATTTAGAACAAGGTTAAAAAGCAATCAGAACAGCTGGGTGTGGTGGGCACACATGTAATCCCAGTACTTGGGAGGCTGAGACAGGAGGATCACCAGTTTAAGACCAGCCTCAGCAATTAGCAAGACTCTCAGCAACCTAGCAAGAACCTGTTTCAAAACAAAAAATAAAAAGGGGGTGTAGCTCAGAGGTAGAATGCCCCTGCTTCAATCCCCAATATGGAAAAAAATCAGAATATACAATGAGATGACTATTATAGAAAATAATAAGTTATGTACTACATGCATAGAAAATAATAGAGGAGTACTCTCAGACCACTACCATATACCATTATAAGAAGTATTTGTCTTATGTAACAAGTGGTCATCAACCAATATGTGCAGTATTATCCTATTTTTGTACAGAAAAAAATTATGTATAAAATATGAATTTATGTACAAACAAAAATATTAACAACAGAAATCTCTCAGTAATGGAATTATGGGGTTTTTTAAATTTTTTCTTTTAGATTTTCAATAATAAATATATTACTTTTGAAAAAATGAAAACCATTTATTAAAAAGGAAGTTTCCCATACACTCATAAGAAATATAAAGTAGCAAAGGAAAAACATTTGGAACTCCCATATGTGCCTCAAATTATATTCTAAAAGAGAAACTAGCCTAAGCACTAACCTGATATGTCCAGAAGGCCAGTGCTCGTGAGCTAATGTCCAACACAATCTCTGGTCGCAGCCCTGCCAATACCATAGCTTTATATTCCTCTGATGGACTGAGTTCTGTGCGGACAATATCTAGTTTTCCAGAAAGGGTACTATTACAGGCAGGGCAGATAGCTGGTGAACGACTAAACTCACCACTGCCATGCTGATCACAGAATATGTGAGAGCAGGCAGTGACCCACGCATAGCCAGAGAGTTTGATGCGACACTTTCGATAATTACAAAGCAGCATGTCTTCGCACAAAGACATGATAATGAGGTCTCCAGACGCTGGAGAGTCCTGATAAGAGGTAAATGAAAAGGTAAATAAGTCATATTGCAATGAAAATGAAAAAATAAATATGTATTATTTTATTATATTTTGTATTATTATAATCCATATAGTATAATGATTTCAGTCTCAACAATATTGTACTCCTCTGTACAAAGGCCATAAAAAGTTTTTAAAGAAAAAATTAAATATACAGGTGGTTCTAAATCTTACTAAAGTCAAAAACAATATGTACATAGAAAAAAGTTTAGAAACATTTACAAATTACAAATAAATAAAAATTAAATTAATACTTTTTGTTATTCAATACTTAAACAAAAATCTAAATTTATTATGCAGTCATACTTTGCTACAATGTTTGAGTACCATATATCACACTTGGCAAACATAAAAGTCCAGGCATAGTTTCAACCTTTTTTTTTTTGTGGTACTGGGTATTAAACCCAGGGTCATTCTAACCCCAAGCTATACCCTCAGCCCTATTTTATTTTTATTTTGAATCAGTGTCTCAGTAGGTTGATGAAAGTCTCACTACTTGCTGAGGTGGTCCTTGAACCTGCAATCCTTCTGTCTCAGCCTCCCAAGTACTAAGATTACAGACATGCACCACCATGCCAGGCTTCAACCATTTTTCAGTGCAAGGTATTTTAAGCTACATATTTAGGTTTTTATACATACATGATGACTTCACAGATTCTTTACCTGTATTGCTTTGATTAAAGAAAAACACTAGGTGCCTGTCAGCATTAAATAGAAACTAAACTAATATATACCAGGAACTAGCAATTATGAAACCTGAAAAGCTACAGAAAAGTTACCTTTGTGTAAAATTTTTTATCATCAGTTAAACAATTTAATAATATAAATACTACTCAGCCCTATGTTTTGATTTAAAGAAAAGTTACCTTTGTGTAAAATATTTTATCATCAGTTAAACAATTTAATAATATAAATACGACTCAGCCCTATGTTTTGATTTAAAACACGTGTAAAAATAAACAAGTCTTGTTAAAGAAGTTTAAATTACTTCCTTTTTTTGGTACTGGGGACTGAACCCAGGGGCATTTTACCTCTGGACTACACCCCTAGCCCTTTTTATTTTTTTATTTTAAAACACAGTCTTAGCCGGGCATGGTGGCGCACACTCGTAATCCCAGTACTTGGGAGGCTGAGACCAGAGAATGCAGGTTCACAGCCAGCCTCAGCTACAGAGTGAGGCCCTCCGCAATTTAGTGAGACCCTGTTTCAAAATAAAGAATAAAAAATAGGGCTGGGGTGGAGATTGGAGGGAGAATGTCCCTGGGTTCAATCCCCCGTACCGTAAAAAAAATAAAATAAAATAAATAAAACACAGTCTTGCCTAGTTGCCCTAGGCTGGCTTCGAACCCCGTGATCCTCCTGTCTCAGCCTCTCAGGTACTGGGATTACAGGTATGCACCACTGCTCCCAGCTAGGTTAAATTACTTTTCAATAAAGTGTCCACTCTGGTTGGAGTTGCTGTCCAAAAGTGGACAGCAATATTCTGAACAAGTCATATAGTGCATGAAGTAATAGTGGAACATCAATTATACGTCAAGGGAAACAGTGAACATTTATCAACTAACAAATTCTGACAAGAATGTTGCTTTAGCCCGGCACGGTGGCACATGCTTGTAATCCCAGTACTTGGGAGGCTGAGACAGGAGGATCGCAGGTTGGAGGCCAGCCTCAGCAATTTAGCAGGACCCTGTTTCAAAACAGGGGGTGTAACTCGGAGATAGAAAGCTCCTGGGTTCAATTCTTAGTATCACAAAGTAAAAATTTTTTTTTAAAATGTTGCCGTGGTCATAGGGGTCAACAGACACATTCCGACGCCTTCATTCCGTATGTCCTCTGAGTGCATTTCCACGGGACTATGTGCCCTCCGGTGGGGTAATGCGCACAGGGGAAGCAGAGGAGCTGGTAGCATTTTGAGCTTGAGACCCTTCCCAGGCAAAGCGAGAGGTGCAGCTAATTCCAAATTCCCCACAAGGTGGGAGAAAAAAAATCCAATACTGTTGACTTACAAGTTGAGGGCCGAGTTTTGGAGAATCAAACCTATGGAAAATTTCACCCTGAAACTTTCGACGTACTTTCTGCGTTCGACAGAGAAAACAATAACAACAATAATACAAATAAACTATTTGACCTGAGGAGCAAGGACCAAGAGCGGGAAGACGCCGCCGCCCGCGTCACTCCACTAGGTGCGAGGACACACGGCGCATTGCCGCTCCACGCGAGTGCGCATGCGCAGGGCCGCATGGGGCCTGCTGGATGCAGGCCTGCTGGGTTGCCCGGGGCATGGTGGGCCGCCCGGGGCATGCTGGGTGACGGGGCATGGTGGGCCGCCCAGGGCATGCTGGGTGACGGGGCATGGTGGGCCGCCCAGGGCATGCTGGGTGACGGGGCATGGTGGGCCGCCCAGGGCATGCTGGGTGACGGGGCATGGTGGGCCGCCCAGGGAATGCTGGATGACGGGCCTGCGGGGTCACCCGGGGCCTGCTGGGTGACGGGGCCTGGTGGGCCGCCCGGGGCATGCTGGGTGACGGTCCTTCTGGGCAGCGGCTCCGGGAGGGGCCGCGCAGGATTGTGGGACACCTGCCAGTCCTTAGGGTCTCCTGAGTCCAGGGTAGCTTTCCCACTTTGGAGCCAGAGTGCACTTCACTGCCCTAAACTGGGCAGAGTAACATCCTCCTGTTGAGGCGAAAGTCTCCTGCAGCTGGAACAGGGCAGGAAGCGGGGCTGGCTTGAGCCACCTGCAGGTGTTTGTCCTAGGAAAACGCGGGTAGTTCTGCGTGTGGGCAGCACAGGCTAAGTATCAGGAGGAACTACCAAAAGAAGTATGGTACCTGTAATTGGACAGCTATCAACTCTATGCTGAGATTGATTCTGTCATTTTGTTTTTTATACTTCTTGGAGTAGAAGTCTTTTCCAGCTTTTACACATCTTCCATATACGTTTGTTGTTGTTGTTGTTGTTGTTGTTGTTTGCGGTACCGGAGATTGAACCCAGGGGCGTTCTACCTCCGAGCTACACCCCCAGCCCTATTTTTTATACTTTATTTTGAAACCGGGTCTCACAGAGTTGTGGAGGGCCTCACTAAGTTGCTGAGGCTGGCCGCGAACCCGGATCCTCTGGTCTCTGCCTCCCAAGTACTGGGATTACAAGCGTGAGCCACCACGCCTGGCTCTTCATAGTACTTTATTAGGTAGCTATGAAGTTACAAAGAAGAATTTTCAAAGATTCATGTATATGCCAAGCATCTCAATCTCAACATAAGTCTTACCACAAAAGAAAAACGCAGCCAAGACTTACAGCACTACAGAGGTCCAGACTAGGAATGTAGACTCATCTGGTCTACTCTCTTCTGCAAAAGATAGCCAGAAGCCAAAAAATTATTTCAGGCACTGATATTAGTTTGAATTACTTCTATTTCTTGTATTTTACCCTGGCATCTACTTCATTCTCTGCTGAGAAGGCAGACACAAGAATACAAGCCTGTCCTATATAAATTGCTTAAAACAACTTGAAATTATACATGCACATTATAAAGTTAGAAAACACAGGCTTACAAAAATAACAAGGTCACTCATAAAACCTAATATTAAAAACAATAGTTCCTGCCGGGCGTGGTGGAGCATGCTTGTAATCCCAGTACTTTGGGAGGCAGAGACCGGAGGATCCGGGTTCACGGCTGGCCTCAGCTCTCTCTCTGTCTCTCTCTCTCTGTCTCTCTCTCTCTCTCTACTTAGTGAGGCCCTCTACAACTTCGTGAGACCCGGTTTCAAAATAAAGTATAAAAAAAAAATACGGCCGGGGGTATAGCGCGGAGGTAGAATGCCCCTGGGTTCAATCCCCGGTACCGCAACAACAACAACAAAAAAAAACAATAGTTCCTAGTATTTAAGTATATATATATATTCTTTCAGATGATTTCTCAAGCAAACATATGCATATAAAAATGTTTAAGCAAAAACATATTGCTGTATAACTTGTTTTTAACTTAATGTGTCCTGATAACCTTTCCACTTCAATAACATAAATCTATATCATAACTTTTTTTTGTGGTACTGTGGCTTGAACCCAGGAGTATTCTATCTCTGAGCTACACCACCCAGCCCTTTTTATTTTTTGTTTTGAAACAGGGTCTTGCTAGTTTGCTGAGAATCTCACTAAGTTGCTGAGGCTGGTCTTGAACCTGCAATCCTCCTGTCTCAGCCTCCCAAGTACTGGGATTACAGGCATACACCACCACATCCAGCCCTACATCATAACTTTTTTTTTTTGCAGTACTGGGGATTGAACCCAGGGGCATTCTACCTTCGGGCTACACCCCCAGCCCTATTTTTAATTCTTTATTTTGAAACAGGGTCTCACTAAGTTGCGGAAGACCTCACTAAGTAGCTGAGGCTGGCCACGAACCTGGATCCTCCGGTCTCAGCCTTCCAAGTACTGGGATTACAAGCATGCGCCACCACGTCTGGCTCAGTTTTTATTTTGAAACAGAGTCTCACTAAATTGTGGAAGGCCTCACCAAGTAGCTGAGACTGGCAGTGAACCTGCAATCCTCCTGTCTCAGCCTCCCAAGTACTGGGATTACAAGTGTGTGCCAACTAGCCCAGCTATCATAACTTTAAGCAATTATACAGTGTTGCATTATATGGTTCACAAAATTAATTTGGCCAACTCTAGGATTCCCTTATCTTATGAATAGTCTAATAAAAGAGTGATTAATTTAAAATTACCAAATTAAGTAGCTGATAGAATTTATACCAATTATATGTACTTTTTCTACAGTGTTTGAATTTTTAAATTAAGGATTCCTGACTCTAGTTCTACCTCCAAGAGATTATAGAAAAAGATCAAGCCAGGCGTGGTGGCACATGCTTGTAATCCCAGTACTTGGAAGGCTAAGACAGGAGGATCACAGGTTCGAGGACAGCCTCAGCAAGTAATGAGACTCTTATCAACCTCAGCCTCAGCAAGTAATGAGACTCTTATCAACCCAGTGTGACCCTGTTTCAAAATAAAAATAAAATAGGGCTGGGGGTGTAGCTCAGAGGTAGAATGTCCTTGGGTTCAATCCCTAGTACCACAAAAGAAAAAAGAAAAAAAGAAAGAAAAAGAAAATGATCAAGCACAACAAAATGTTAGTCATAGTATCAAATTCAAAATTTAAAAGAATTAACTGAGATCATGGGCTAAATCCCGTAAGAATTCCAAGAAGTAGAATTCAATTCCAGGTTTGCCCCTAGCTTTAGTCTGCTCAGAGCATGTGTTTAATCAGGGTGATCAGCTGAAACACGGACTTAACATGCATTTCATCATGGCAAACTATAAAGGACAGGTGAAGGGCAAACCACCACTGGCTCCTCGTCCCTAAACCAGGAAAATCCTCTAACAGTCGGAACCAGGACTTTTTCAACTACCACATTTCAGCCACTAAACTGAGCCCAAATCTTCTAAGGTAAAATGAATGAAGATCCTTCTCTTATACTTACCTCTGATATCAGATGAATCCAGCTTCTATCTAGGAATCAAGTTATACTAGAAGACCACTACATAGCATCATCTCTGGAAAATAGCAATAAATACACAAAGGTTATAAACATGACAACTCACACCAGCGTGCCCCATACTGATTCAGGAAGAAAATTACAGTAATTGTTCACTCTTCATTTGAATCTCCACTCAGTAAGATAAATTATTGACTTTTGGAGAATCTCATAAAATACCCAAAGCTCAACATCAAATTAAGGCAGGACATCTATACAAACTCAGCTTTGTTAGAAGTTTGGATAAACCAGGAGTGATGGCATACGCTTGTAATCCCAGTACTTGGGAGGCTGAGACAGGGGGATCACAGGTTCGAAGCCAGCCTTAGCAACTTAGTGAGACCCTGTTTCCAAATAAGAAATAAAATCGGGTTGGAGGTATAACTTGGAGGTAGAATGCCTCTGGGTTCCATCCCCAGTACCAAAAAAAAAAAAAGAAATTTGGCCAGGCGTGGTGGCGCACGCCTGTAATCCCAGTACTTGGGAGGCGGAGACCGGAGGA
>PVJS01008744.1:0-38641 GCA_004027185.1 Glis glis
CACCCCCGGCCCTATTTTTTATCCTTTATTTTGAAACCGGGTCTCACGAAGTTGCGGAGGGCCTCACTGAGTAGAGACAGAGAAACAGAGAGAGAGAGAGAGAGAGAGAGAGACAGAGAGAGAGAGACAGAGAGAGAGAGACAGAGAGCTGAGGCTGGCCACGAACCCGGATCCTCCGGTCTCCACCTCCCAAAGTACTGGGATTACAAGCGTGCACCACCACGCCCGGCTGAATTACAGCATTTTAATCCACGTTTTCATAATCCAACTCTAGAGAGTTTTTCAACAACCTCTACTAGAAAAACAAATACCAGAGTCAAACATTTGCCCCCAAAATACTAACCTCTGACCAGAAGTATTTTTGCAGAGGTACAAACAAAATTGTATAAGTCAATGCTCATTACCTTGAGTAGGATTTTGTGTGTGTAAGTGACAAGTTTTTATTGATCCTATATACCTTACCTACAGTCAGAGAACCCATCTGTCAAGAGCTTTCTAAGAGCTGCTCTGTCTCATTTCACCTAGTTGTTCATCCTAAGAAACGTAAACTTGACAGGTGAGTACAAGCACACATTAACAGCAGAGCCTGTCCTGTTAATAATGTTGGCTATGTGCCATTCTGGTATGTTCACAGACATTCTGCAGCTTCAAATGATGTTGTAGAATGGACTCTGATGGAGAACAGACAGAAGTCATCTTTATGATCCCAGGAATCTGGGGAAAAGGTGGTGGGATAAGCAGCAGAGAGGATCTGGGATGGGAAAGATACTTGCTAAGAGTTGGTTTTTATCTCTAAACCAATAGTCCAAATTATATTTTGCATGTGAAGAGTAGGGAGCAATTCATAAGCAGGGATGAGAATCCAAATTCAGCCAAAGGCACCTACAGGGAATAGTCAAACTGAGTTTAATATTTTTCTGAGGATATTTAGGTAGAAGATCCACTAATACATAATTTCACTTAATGACATCAAAATAATGAGTAAGACTCTACAAATATTACTCACAAAATTACCCATTTATTTCTTTTTCCATTTTTATAGGGTGCATTTTAATTTTTCATCATATTGGAGTTCAGAATGTTAGAAAAATAAATGCACACAACTCTTGTTGCCTTCCTCACCAGGTCGCCCCCACCTTCGCCCTGCAAGAGATTAGAATTGGCAATTTTGTACACGTTCATAGCATTAGTTCTACTATTGCACTATTTATGAGCGGGGATAAAAATACTTTTAAAAAAATACAATTTCAAAAGTGAGCCCAACGACATCTGGGCGTGGTGGCACATGCTTGTAATCCCAGTACTTTGGGAGGCGGAGACCAGAGAATCCGGGTTTGCGGCCAGCCTCAGCTCTCTCTCTCTCTCTTTCTCTCTCTCTCTCTCTCTCTCTCTCTCTCGCTGTCTCTCTCTCTCTCTCTCTACCTAGTGAGGCCCTCTGCAACTTCGTGAGACCCGGTTTCAAAATAAAGCATAAAAAAATAGGGCCGGGGGTGTAGCGCGGAGGTAGAACGCCCTTGCATTCAATCCCCGGTACCACAAAAAACAAAAAACAAAAAAAAGGTGAGCCCAACGAACTCTGAAGCATTCAATTAACAAACATATCCATTACTAGTCTGGCTTATTAGTATATATTTAAATAAAGATGCCCATTACTTCTATATTTCCTTTCTAAAGTTTCTTCATTATATTGTTCTTTTTTATTGGTGCATTGTAATCATACATCTTGATGAAGGTCAGGGTGATAGAGGCATATGTGCACAGAGCGCTCATTTAGCCCTCCCTCAGGTTCCACTCTATCCCCTCTGCCTTCTCTCCTTCCTGTTCTCAGCAGAGTGATTGGCTTTAATAAGTTTTTGTATGTACATCATGTCCATTAAGGTGTTTACCTTTTCCCCCATCCCCTACCCCTCAGTTAGGTCCCCTTCTTCACTCAACTAAGGTTTCTCTTCCTTTGTCTGGAGTCCCTTCTATGTCTCAATTTCTCTCTAGCTTTCCCATATTAGGGAGAATATACAACTTTTCACTTTTTGTGACTGACTAATCTCATTTAGCATAATATTCTCCAGTTCCATACATTTCCCTGAAAATGACATAATTTTGTTCTTCTTTATGGCCGAATAAAATTCCATTGTGTACATATCCCACAGTTTTGTAATCCATTCATCTGTTGATGGACATCTTGGCTGGTTCCATAGTTTGGCAATTGTGAATTGTGCAGCTATAAACATAGACACATATATATTCACATATATATGTGTATATATATGAATTACTCTGGTAGTTTAGTTTCCATTCTTTTGGGTAGATACCCAGGAGTGGTTTGCACTAATTTGCACTCCCACCAACAGTGTATTAGAGTTCCTACTTCTTCACATCCTCACCAGCATTTGTTATTGTTTGTGTTTTTAATAATTGCCATTCTAATTGGGGTTAAGTGAAATCTCAGGGTAGTTTTGATTTGCATCTCTCTGATTGCTAATGATGTTGAACATTTTTTCATACACTAATTGGCCATTTGTATTTCTTCTTTTGTGAAGTGTCTTTTTGGTTCACTTGCCCATTTTCATATTAACCTCAGCTCTCACCAGAATGATCTTTAACATCCACATTTCTTCAAGCACTTCTTGAATGCAATCTAGATTTTATTCTTCCATGTGCCTCAGTATTGTTTCAGCCTTCTCACATTACCTAATGCAAAAGCCACTTCCTCATATTCAGGTAGACATAAGGGAAACTCTTCCTTACTTCTAGTGGTTGTTAACAATCCTTGGCTCCCTTGGTCTGTGGCTGCATCAATTATAATTTCTTCCTCTCACCTGGTCATACTATACTCCCTCTGTGAATGTCTGTGTCTTTCCAACAATTTTTTAATAAGAACTCCAATCATTGTTTTTAGGGCTCTCCCTGAAGTAAGATGACCTTGTCTTATATAACTAATTACATTTGTGAAGATGTTATTTCTAAGTAAGATCATATTTTAGAAATCTGATGTGACATTTTTTTTATGTTTTGTTTGGTTTTCTTAAGGGAGGATGGGTGAGATGCTATCAACCCAATACACAGGACAATTAGGTATGAAACATGAAAAAGAGATTAGAAAGATTAGATTAGAAAGATATTGCCGGGCATGGTGGCGCACGTTTGTAATCCCAGTACTTTGGGAGGCGGAGACCGGAGGTTTCGGATTCAAGGCCAGCCTCCTCAGCTCTCTCTCTCTCTCTCTCCCGCTCTCTCTCTCTCTCTCTCTCTCTCTCTCTCTCTCTCCTTAGTGAGGCCCTCTGCAACTTCGTGAGACCCGTTTTCAAAATAAA
The DNA here is from genome assembly GCA_004027185.1 of Glis glis. Lineage (NCBI taxonomy): Eukaryota > Metazoa > Chordata > Mammalia > Rodentia > Gliridae > Glis > Glis glis. The sequence continues at coordinate 3,312 of PVJS01008744.1, forward strand.
GTATAAAAAATAGGGCCGGGGGCATAGCGCAGAGGTAGAATGCCCCTGCGTTCAATCCCCGGTACCGCAAAAAATAAAATAAAGTAGGGGCCTGATATTAAAAAAAAGAAAGATATAAAAAGGAAATTATTTGCAGGTGACATAATTGTGTACTTAGAAAACTCTAAAAAGTCTAAAAAGGACTTTTTAAACAAATAACTTTAGAAATCATGTACAATGCAAGGTCATGTACAATACAAGGTCAATATACAATTATCAATGAATAAATTTAAAACATAGAATACAAATTGTCTTATTTTTAAAAGCATGGAAAAGAAAAATATTTAGGAATATATTTAACAAAAACGTGTATTATCCACAGAAATGTCAAAACATTGTTGAAATAAAATAAAGTTGATCTGAACAAATAGAAAACATTAAATGTTGATGTATTGGAGAATTCTTCTATCTCATTTTTATCTCATTTTATCAATTATCTCTGTTATCACTGTTATCCCATTGATACATACATATACACACATATATAGCCATATATCAAACTATCAAGATACATACATATCAATATCTATCTTTACCAAGACACACACACACACACACACACACACACACACACACACACGTAGATCAAGGTACAGAGACAGATAAACATATAGATGATATAGGTATAGATACAGATATATCAACAAGATATAAGTGAATGTCTTGACTTACCCCTTTATACCCTTATATTTATGGTGAGAGTTTTTTAGAGTTTTTTTTTCCAGTTTGTTTGTTGTGGTACTGGAGATTGACCTCAGGGGCATTCTACCTCTGAGCTGCATCCCCCAGCCCTTCTTATTTTTTTTTATTTTGAAACAGGGTCTCATTATGTTGCTGAGGCATTAAACCCGTGACCCTCCTGCCTCAGCTTCGCAAGTGCTAGGATTCCAGGCATGTGCCACCATACCCAGCAGGTCAATTGTTTTTTGACAATAGTTTCAAGACCATTAAATGAAGTTTGGTGTAATGGCACAAGCCTACAATCCCAGGACTTGGGAGGCTGAGGCAGAAGGATAGCAGGTTCAAGGCCTCAGCAACTTAGTGAGACCCTGTTTCTAAATTAAAAATAAAAAGGGCTTGGGGTATAGCTCAGAGGTAGAATTCCCCTGGGTTTAATCTGTAGTGCCAATAAAAAGGAATTAAGTGAATTTTTTTCAACAAATATTGTTGGGTCAATAGAATAGCCACATGAAAAAAAATAAGTTGTACTCCCACCTATACCACTGATAATAATGAATCAAAAATGCATCTAAGAACTAAATGCATAAACTAAAGACATAAAATTCTATGAAGAAAATGTAGCTGTGAATTGTAATCTGGCATTAGCTAATATTTTCTTATATATGACACCAACAGGATAAGGGACAATAGAAAAAAAATATTGTACTTAAATATGTAATATTTTGGGCTGAAAACCATGCCATCAAGAACATGAAAACATAATCCACAGAATGGGAGAACAGATTCTCAAAAACATATTTAATAAGGGATTTGCACCAAGGAAAAGTGAAGAATTTTTGCAATTCAATGGTATACAGGCATATGACACCCCTTAAAAGTGAGCAAAGGATATGAATAGAAAGTTATCCCACAGAATACAAGTGACAAACACAAGAAAACTTGCTGAATATCTTTAGTCATCAGGGAATGGCAAGTCAAAATCACAATAAGAGAAGTCTTCAAAACTACTGGGGTGGGTATAATAATAATTAAAAAAAATAGGCAAGAAAGAATGTGGTTGAGGATGTGGAGAAATTAAAAGCTTCAAACATTGTTGTAGAGAATGTAATATTTTGCAGCTGCTTTGGAAAACAGTTTGGCAGTTCTTCAAATGTTGACATAGAGTTACCATATGACCCAGTGATTCCACTCCTAAACATATACCCAAGAGAAATCAGAGTTTGTGTCCACACAAAAACTTGTACATGAATATTTATAACAGCCTATTTATAACAGAAAAAAGCAGAAAACAATATAATTGTTCATCAGCTGATAAATGGATAAACTGCTGCCTGAGAGGCTGGGTGCACTCTGCGTTGGAACATGTGCTTATCATGTGTAGGCCCTGGGTTCAATTCCTGGCACCAAAAAAAAAAAAAAACGTATATGATATATCCATGATATATCCATTATATCCATACAATGTCATATTACTAGGTTAAAAAAAAAGACAGCAGGTATGGTGGTGCAGGCTTGTAATCCCAGTATTTGAGAGGCTGAGACAATAGGATTGCAGGTTCAAGGACAACATCAGCCAAGTAGTGAGATTCCCATCAACCTTGCTAGACCCTGTTTCAAAATGAAAATAAAATAGGGCTGGGAGTATATCTCAGAGGTCAAATGCCCCTGAGTAAAATTCCCAGTACCAAAAAAAAAAAACTAACTAATAACACAACATAATATGGATGATCTTTAAAAATTAGCTATGAAGGACCTAGCAACAAACCCCATATACTGCATGATTCCACTTATATGAAATGTCCAAAATAGGCAAATTCCTAAAAACACAAAGTAGATTCATGGTTTCCAGTGAATGAGTACAGTATTTCTTTTAGGAGCGATGAAATGGTATAAAAGTAGGTTGTGGAAATAGTTCATAATTTTGTAAATATAATAACAGTATATACTACTTCCTATATTGTATTTATTTATTATTAATTATTTTTTGGTACTGGGGATTGAACCCAGGGGCATTCTATATCTGAGCCACACCCCCAGCCCCTTGGGTGTTGCTAAATTGGTGAGACTGGCCTAAAACCTGCGCGATCCTCCTGTCTCAGCCTCCCAAGTACTGGAATTAGAGGCATGCACCACCACTCCAGGCCGTACATTTTAAAACTGGCAGATTTTATGTAATGTGAGTTATATCTCAATTAATCTGTTGAAAATGATTAAATTAAGAAAGAATTAGTCCTGCAGAATTTTGTAAAAAGTTTATAAATTAAAGGCCATACTTTTCATATTGAGAAACCTCTGACAATTCCCATTCATAGTATCTTTCTCACCCTGTTAAAGTAATTGGTCTTATACCCTAAGCTGTCCACTGAATATTTCCATTTAATTTCTTTGTTCTGCAGTAATTTGCCTACTTCTTTTTCTAATCAATTTATCTATTTTTCTTAGTATGTGCTATTTCTCTCAACTTGGCCTAATTTGCAAATTTTCCATACTATTTACAGCATTCTAAGAAAAAGTCAAGCTGCTAATTAAATTGGATCTAATACAAGTCTCATGACACTCATCCAGACACCCCAACAAGGTGCATTTATATTTATCAATTCTTTTTGTTGTTAGTCTTTGATCAATTTGCTCTCTGGCAACTCTCTATGAAAATGACTTTATTTTTAGAAAATAGGAGAACATAAAATGTCTCTATTGATTAGTACATAAAAAGATAAATGGACATCTTTTGAACATTTTAAAATTAATTCCTACCCTCTCTCCAGTCCATTCAAATTATATTAGGTTTTTTCACTTCATGGCTAATTTGGATTTTAACATTAATATTTAAGACTCTAGGCTTAGGAATTAATCATGTTATATGTGACATTGAGGCATGTAATTTCAAATTTTGTGTTTGTGTATAAAGATACTTAATCTGATTTATTTATTTATTTATTGTGGTATTGGGGATTGAACCTAGGTCTACCTCTGAGCTACACCCCCAACCCTATTTTATTATTTATTTGGAAACAGGGTCTCACTAAATTGCTGAAACTGGCCTTTAACCTGAGCTCCTTTTACCCTGGCCTCCCAAGTAAAGATACTTATTATAATCCCCCATCCCCCCTTTTTTCTTAAATGGGAAAGAATGACTTGTCCTTGCCTCAGAGAGAGAAGCATCAGGAAGACTTCCTATCTCAGTCTCTACACCAACCCTGAGTCACTTCAAATGTACTAGATCATTGAGAATTATGGTGATGGTGAAACTTGATTAATTAACACTCCACATCCCAAGTATATGGTTCTGTGGAATAGGGAATTTAGGTAGGGACACCAGCCATTAGATATTACAATGAGATATCAGCATCATAACCTAAAGAGTGGGTTTCCTAAGAAAGCAGCATTTCATAGTCCTGAAAGTACTTCCTAAGGGAATTGAATGATTCACCTGCATAATCAGGGCAGTGCAGGTGAGGAAGTGCAGCCTCCAGCTGTGTGTCCAGTACAAGGTGGATGGGGCTAGGATGGCCAACTGTGGTAAGTAGGAATAGCAAACGTGAACTTACTGCATCTGAATGCATAAAGTCCCAAGACAGAAAGACCAAGAGTCAAAAAGCCAGAACACCATTTACCTCTGCTCTAGTTTCATAAATCTGAAATGCCATTCTTCCTTGTGAAGGGGAGAAAATCACTGATGTAGAGAAATACCGCAGGTTTCTTTTAACACTGTTTCCATCTGAGAGTTGAAACAGATGCTCCCCACCTCTGCCCACTTGACTGAAAACATAAAATGTAGGCTAATCAGGAGTTCCTTTACCTTCTCCCGCAGGGGAACAGTCTACTGGAGCTGACCAACTATGTAGTCCATCAAGCTGTCTGCCTCATTCCAGTGCCTTAAAAGTCCAAGCAGCTACATAATTATATCCACTTCATACCTTTTACTCAGGGGGCATATTCCAGTTAATCCTCACCCCAACCGAGAACTCCAGGACTTCAGTCCAAATCCAAGGCTCGAGATCTTACTTATCCAGGAAAGAATAAGAAAATGTGTTTCATCTAGACTCAGATTCAAATTGGTCTATTTTTTATCTAGCACCCACCATGTCATAGACATCACACTATATCTACCATACCTTGCTTAATAATCCTATGAAATGAGACATTTTCCCCAACAGCATAGGTAATAATAGGTAATGTTTACTGTTCTTCATGTGTTGACCATCTTTTAATTGTTTTACCTGTTAACATATTTAATCCTGATACTAAATCTATGTGTTCAGTGATATTTTAATACTTGTTTTGGCTGTGGGGAAACAGAGACACAGAACAGGCTAAGAACTCTTTCAAAATCATAGCTAGTAAATGACAAAGCTGGAATCTGAATCAAGGAAAGTTTCTCCAGATGGGAAAGTTAAGGTGAGAACAGAATAACTATACCAACATAATAATTGACAAAGACTGCTATAGAATTCAAACCCAAGACGTCTTTCACCATGATCTTTTTTCCATTATACTACAGTGCATAATAAATGAAGAAGAGGAAAAATAAAATAATTTGATCATACATTTTTCCTAATAATAGAAACATCTAAATCATAGACTAAAAACAGTCTGGATTAAATATAAAGAATTCCTAGGTTGTAGTCATCATTCATTCATGCACTCAATTTCTCCATAAATAACCCAGACTTTCATTAAATCATAATGAGCCCGTCAACAACCTCCATAAATACCTAACAACTTTAAGTCCACTAGAACACTTGACATTTAAGTCTTAAAATTTGTTATTAAAATTTTAATAATAATTTTTGAATTCTTAATTTAGATGTCCAAGGCCCAACAGTGGGATGTTCTTAGCATATAAAGCTCCTAGAAGAGAAACCAGATGGTCTACTCAGAAGGGAATTGATGTCACGGTCTAACACAGACACCCAGATGGCTCTGCTTGCCTGATACAAAACTGTGAACTGTGAACTAAAGCCCTTGATTTCCTGGATGTGAAACGGATGTTTCGCTCCAATCACTAGTGTAAATCAATGCTCTGGTTTTCCTGCTGCAGAAAGGGAAAAATGCACCCTACAGAAATGAAATAAATAAAGTGAGAGAACATCAGAGTTCTCCAGATACAATTTGATTTGTCCAACTAATGATGCTTGGCTCCTCCGAATACCCACTCAGTGCTTGCCAGAATGGGACCCCAGGGATGAATGGGACAGACTTACTTTGCATCTCTCATTTGGACCATCCAAATTGTGTTCTATGCCCAAAACCAAGAACTGAGCAACTGCCTTTCTTGGTTGCATCATCTCAGTTTACTGATGGCAATACTATGTAGAATCTGTATGAAACCCTTTTTAAGATTAAGATGTAAAATAAAATCTTACCTGTCTTCCCATTCTGTTTATCTAGCTGGTTTCCGGGGTACTTATGGTGGAGGGAATAATGACAATGATCTTTGCCATTTGGTCATTCCTTCACTTATGCATAGTTTTAATCTTAAAACTACTAGATAATCTTCAATCATTTTGAGCACATCCTGAGACCATTCTGATAATAATTGCCCACCACTCAAAATTCACTGAAGGATCTGGAATAATTAGAATCCCGAATCTTGCATTGCACTCTGGAACTGCCATGTATAAGTGCCTATCTTTCTGCAAGAGCTTTTTCTCACCCATCTTACTCCATTTTGAAATCCTTCTCATCTCTAACACCGGTGAAATGCAGACTTCAGTGCACTCTCTAGTCACCACTGTTTCTTATAAATAGGCACATCTCATTTTAATTCCTAAGAGAATCTCTAACGAATTAAAGGTCATAGAGGGTATCATGTATCTTCTTCACTTTAGACACTCCACTGTAGTTATCATTGTATCTAAGGTCTATAGTTTTTAAAGTTAATCCTTCCTTCCTTCCTTCCTTCCTTCCTTCCTTCCTTCCTTCCTTCCTTCCTACCTTCCTTCCTACCTACCTTTGTGATACTAAGGATTGAACTCAAGGGCATTCTACTTCTGAGCCACACCCCCAGACCTATTTTATTTTGAAAAAGGGTCTTCCTTAGTTACTGTGCACTGGCCTCAGACCTGCAATCCTCCTTTCTTATCTTCCCAAGTTGCTCATTGATTTAAATTGATCTAAATGCTTAGCTCAGTATAGGCATATGGAAAATTATCAATATTTATTACTACCAATTGATTTGTAGAGGATCAAAAGAAAAATAAATTTCCTTTCCATCATCTACTTGGAAAGGAGAAGTATATGGGGAAAAGGGACCACTAAAGCACAATACTAATCTGTCATGATTAAGATATATAGAAACGGAGACAGGTATGGTGGACAGGTCTGTAATTCCAGTACTTGGGAGGTTGAGACAGAAGGATTGCAGGTTTAATCCAGCAAAAACCTGTTTCAAAACAAAAATAAATAAAAAGGGCTGGGGGATGTAGCTCAGAGGTAGAATGCTCCTGGGTTCAATCCCCAGTACCAAAAAAAGTATTTAGAGAAATGGTAGAGACATTTTATATTACATAGGGCTTAGAATGTCATATCAATATTAAAAAGTTGAGGAAATGCCATTTAAAGGTTGAACCTGAGGAAAGCTTCAAAAGATGAGTACTATAAGGAGGAGCACAAGCCGGGCATGGTGGCGCATGCTTGTAATTCCAGTACTTTGGGAAGTGGAGACCGGAGGATCCGGGTTCGCGGCCAGCCTCAGCTCTCTCTCTCTCTCTCTCTCTCTCTCTCTACTTAGTGAGGCCCTCCACAACTTTGTGAGATCCGGTTTCAAAATAAAGTATAAAAAAATAGGGCCGGGGGTGTAGCGCAGAGGTAGAACGCCCCTGGGTTCAATCCCCAGTACCGCAAAAAAAAAAAAAAAAAAAAAAAGGAGGAGCACAGACTGAGAGAATAGTTCCTTGCATAGATGGAAAACCCAGAGCAAACACATTTTCAACCAAGGCATTACAATGATTACTACCTTGAAGACTCAACATGGCAACCAAACCACTCCTTCTCAGTAATTCCAGTCTGAAATGGTACACAGTCAAGAATATTAACTTGATGCCCCAATTGCTTTAAAAAATGCCAACCATTTTCTCTAGCAACCATTTCTTCCTAGCCTCCATCCTCTATTATTCAAAGATATACTTGTGACATTCTTCCAGAAGTCAGTTCTCATTATACCTGCTGTGTGCTGCGAGTAGTATAGTATATGATACCACACGTCAGCAACCACTGGTCAGAAAATGGTCAGACACAAGCCAAAAACACATAAGTTATCTTTCCCATTGACTCTTTAGGACTAAGAAAATAAGATTTTATGGAGTTCTGGATCAGGGATAACTGATAGGTCCACCAAAGGGGAGACTATTTCTCTAGTGACAGACAAGAAGAATGAAACAGTCATGCAAAGAAAAAGAGAAAGTAGAAAAATGTGACAAGAAACAGAGAACATAAGACTTTGCATCTGTCTCTGGGCATATGGGAGGCTCTTGATTCTCTTGGAACCTGTGATATATTTCATATATACATTTCCTTTTGCTCCTCCATTTTTGTAATTGGTCCACCACACTAAGACCTGTAATTTATTATCTCTCAACCTTCTCAGTTTTTTTCTCATTTTCCTCTTTTCTCTACTTAAATTCCAAGATCAGTAATTAAAAATAAACCCTTTGTTAATTTTCTCACAGGGTCTTATAACTTTCTGATTTCATCTTCCTCTAACTTTGACAAATTTATTTTGTTAAAACTTCAACCCTGATTAAACCCAATTTTCTAGCTATTCCATATCTCTACCAGGCAGGTAAGAGTGACTGAAGAAAAACCCATAGCCACACTGTCTGTATCTACTTTAAAATAGTGGCCTCTGATCTCCAATGTACCTTGAGGCTGCTCAATGGTCTTACTACATTTTCCTGGACCATTTACTCTTGCAACTTCTATGTGATGATTTCATATTTTCTACTTCCTCAGATTTCCAGGCTCCATTATTCTATTCTTCATCCTCACTCTCAGATAACACCCTTGCCTGTAACAACTTGAAAAGATAAGAAACAATTACCAAAAACTTCTACAACTCCATACCTCTAACACTTATACCTGTGTACATCTTCTTCCTTGCTCTTAACATGGATGGAAGTTTTGTAATTCTAGGTAAGATGCATATTTAGTTTGTGAACTATATTCTGCGCCTTCTCAACAACTCAAGGACAAATAGCTTAATTTCTATTCATACAAATTTGTATCTCCTGCCATTCTTCTGCCTTGAATTTCAGACTGATGCATCTGTCTCCCCTCCTCAATATCATGATACCAATGCCATGAAAAGCAGTTTCCTCTTACTCCTTCCTTTATCTTGTAGTCCACAGAATGCCAGCAATCACTACGTTATACTTCAGTCCCTCTGCTCTGGACTGCCACTATTTCTTGCATGGATGACTGTGTTAGCTTCTAGCTTGCCTCTTGACTTGTACCATTGCTCTCTTGCAGAGTCAAGAGGGATGCTTGTAAAATATGTCAGATCATGGCAATGCTTTCCTTAAAAGCCTCCACAGCTTCTCCATTGTGCTTATAGTGAAATTCAATATCTTTCTATTAGTTCACAATACCTTTGTGACCCAGTTCATGTCACTCATGTGACCTCACATCCCACCGCTCTCTCCCCAGGTACTGAGCTTCAGCTGCTCTGGCCTGTTTCTTTCTCTGGATTACATCAGGCATGCCTCAGCCTCATGTTCTCTGAATTTACTTCCCTCTTCCATCAGGGTTGCTCTCCTCTAGATATCCACCTGGGTTGCTCCTTCAATTTGTATAGGTCTTTGGTCAATGTCACTCCTCAGGGACTGTTGTCTGTCAGTTCTTCCTGTCAGAATAGTTCCTGAGTTAGCAGTAGGCTGGCCAAATATTGTGATTTTCTTTGGATTATCCTAACTTTAGCACACAAAGTCTCACATCTTGGGTACTCTAAGTTACAGTCATAGCTGACCCTTCCTTCTTTCCTTCCTCATTCCCTCCATCCTTCCTTCCTTCCTAATTCTTGCCTTTCTCCCTTTCTTTTATCTTTTTTGTAATGGGAATTGAACCCAAAGCAATTGACCTCCAAGCTACACTCCCGGCCCTTCTTATCTTTTATTTTGAGACAGGGCCTCATGAAATTGCTGAGTCTGGCCATGAACCTGCGATCCTCCTGTCTCAGCCTTCCAAGTCCTGGGATTACAGGCATGTGTGCCCATGTCCAGTCGCAGCTGGTTTTCTTAATAGCACTCACCTTCATCCATTCTATCACCTATGATCTTGGTGTGCTTTATTGTTCCACAGTATATTTTGCTGCTTTGCTTTATTGTTCCACATTTTGTTTTTTGCTATTTTGCACAACAAATAGTTAAATTGTTTCTTTTTTTTTTTGTCCCTCCCATCCTTTTACTATAATCTCCACAAGGATGGGAATTTTCATGTTTTGTTTACTTTCTTCTTCCCTGCAACCTAGAATAGTGTCTGTAGTAGAATCCCTTTAATTATTATTTGAAGGAATAAATAACCAAAAAATAAGAAATAGTTCCCATCATTCCCTCTTCAGTCAAATAAAGTTAATTGGGTTTCTCTTATTTGCAGCTGAATGTATTCTAAGATTCTACCAATACCCTATTTTGAGGGACAAACTCTAAATCATATTCTATGTCCATGTTATGGGTCCTAAATATCTATGGACCAAATATATCTTTAGCTTTGGTTCAGTTTATCTCTGGTCCCCTCTCTATGCAGATATTTTCCATTATACATTCAAGAAATAAGAGCTCACATGGCAAAACATAGATAAGCTTTACTAAAATCCAAGACAAAAAGAGAGTGAGATTGTGATAAGGAAAAATTGTGTCTTCTTCCAAAATAAGTATTTTGAAGTCCTAACCTCCACACTTCAGAATTAACATATTGAGTATAGAGTCTTTAAAGAAGAAATCAAGGTAAAGTAAGATTATGCAGATTGACTTTAATCCTATATGAATGGGTTCTGAGGACACAGAGAGAGGGAAGTCCATGTGAAGATACCAGAACACAGCCATCTGCAAGCCAAAAAGACAGACTTCAGTGGAAACCAACCCAGGGAACACCTTGAGCTCAGACTGATAGCATCCCAAAATGCAAGGAAATACATTCTGTTGTTCAAGCCACCCCATTTGTGGTAATTTGCTATGGCAGTACTAGCAAACTAATACAGGGACTACATTGTGAACCGTGACCTGAAAAAAATTTAGATTTTCAGGTTCTAAAATTAGAATACTCAAAGAATAAATCCTAATGGTAATATTTTCATACTTTGATGCATAGAAGTCCAAACACACTATCTCGTGTGTGTGTGTGTGTGTATGTGTGTGTGTGTGTGTGTGTGTGTGTGTGTGTGTTTACCGATATACACATATTCAAAGCATTATTTGGCTAGTAGATTTGACATCTGAAGAATTGGTTCAGATGGTTCTGCTTTCTCATGTTATGACCTTTCAAGGCCAATAATTTATTTCTAACATCACTTTCTTGTCACTCACTGAATATGACTGCTAAAGCAATGGTACCAATCTTCATGGTTGTTGAGAATACCAGAAGTGGTACTTAATGAGAAATGACATAATATTAACATTGGAATTAATGGTAACAACAATAATAAGAGGTACCAACTTACAAATGTTATTTTATTATTGAAGTATTGCCATTTAAAAGAAATTCTTATGGCACAAGTGTGATTGATAACCATAGTGATGTTTTAATGAATGGTTTTGTTTGCAAGCATCTAAATTAGTTACATTGAGGTACTGCCTCTAGATTCCTACTCATTAATAATAGGGGAAAGATTTAAATGTTTTTATATGCCTAATAATTCAACTCACCTGTACGTGTATAGCAATCTGGAGATCTGGAATAGAAAATCAACAGAATGGTTCTAACAGTTAGACCTCCTTGGATCAGTTTTAATTTGATGAAAATCAATGACCATGCATTCAAGCTTCTTCAATGGGATTATACATATGTCCTTACTTTCCCCAAGTTTATAATGATTTGCAGTTGTTATTGTATTCCTTTTACAAAAATAAAAGGTCTAAAGAATAGAAGATTTTAGACATTTATATACTAAGTCCCTACTGTTAAAAACTGAATTCCAGTTCTCTACTCTTGTTCCATTGCCATTAGAACCAATCCAAAAAAATCTCTGTTTTGGAAATTTTTTGAGATTCTCTATATGTCTTTCGATTAGTATTTCTATTAGTATTTTATTATATCATTTCTTTTTATCTCATCTTTCTACTAGATTTCAATATTTGTTCTTATTCCTGAACTCATACTAAGTGAACGAGAGGGAAAAAGACTCTAATGATCCATAAGGAAACTGAGATGCAAAGCATGGAAGAGCAGAGAAAAAAATAAACTGGAATGGACTAGATACTAAGTTGTATTCTTCACAGGAGTTACATCATCTATACTTCCAAAAGGACATCAAAATAAATGTCACTTTCACCCACATGTCCTTCTCTCTCCTCCCACTGTCTGGCAGAAAGTAAGACTTAGAGAAGTTAAAATATATTAAAGGATGGAACAAAGACATACATTAGGTCAGGTGACTCCTAAAAACATATTCTCTCTACTCCACCAAGCTGTCCCTCATGTAAAATGTTACTAGGTTGCACCTGCCCTAGTTGCTCATATGCCTCCTTTGGCAGTATGTACCCCATAGAAACCCATTTCTAAATCTTTAAATCTTTCCAAATCTACATTCTGTCAGAAGAGATTAGTTATTATGGGTTTCTTGATGATCCCTTCTCTCTAGTCTCCCCTACTGAGGTCTCTGCAGTTAGTCTCACACATCTGTACCCTTACACTGGTAAACCTTTTATCTCATTTGATCTATGACATCAGATTCTCATGACAGCTCTGAGGATCCATTCAACTATACCTCATACATCATAAGGTAATTATTTATAAGAGTTTATTTCTTTTTTTCTTCTAACCCTATGCTCTTGATTTCAAATTGTACACCAGCACCTTGGGTTACCCAGTCATCTCTGTTGTATGTACTCTTCAGTCCTAAAGCCACCTGAAGCAAAGCATCAGTATCCATCTGAGCCCAAAGTGATTGTGCAAAATTTGAGTCTCTATTTTTAACTTTTCCCCCTTTTGTCCATCGATTCCATCATTACAAATCTACTTCGGGTAGTTTTATATCTCTTAACCCTAAATTCACCCAGTTATTTCCTTCTTTACTCATTACACACAACAGTACACTTTTTTAAAACAGCTGAAAAAAACAGAGAAAAATATTACCTTCTAAAATAATAGCATTATTTGATTCTACCAAGAAATTCATCTAGTTCATTCAAGTTTTAACATAAGTTAAACAAGATTCTTGGCCACCAGAAACTCAAATCTAGTGTGCAAGACAAACCACTAAAGCAGAATATGGGGATGAAAAAGAAGGGCTCTCTTAGTTGAGTGGCCAAAGGAGCTCAATGGGAGAATAGATATCCCTGCCCACATCATTCTTAAGACATTCCACAGAAATGATTCTTCATAACAGTCATGCAAATGAAATAGGAAACAGAAAAGTCAAAACTGAAATCAGAAATAACAGATCTACCCACATTTGTTTGGAATATGTCAAAGTGTCCTGTTGAATAGAAAAGTACAAGTCTTGAATTCAGTAAACAGGAGATAGAACTCTAGCTCCATTAATCACTGCATGGCCTGTGAGAACTTTAACAAATTAATCTCTCAGCCATAATTTTTTTATTTTTAAATGAGTTAAATCATTTATACTTTATTGAATTGATTAATAATGAGGATTAATAAGAGGAATATATACTCAGGTCTCAAAGTATAGTGGTATTCATTCAACATTGGGGTCTATTTCCCTGGACCAAATGCATTACACAGCTCCTTTGAAGTACAAGGCAGAGAGGAAGGAATCATGCCAAGTCTTATAGGGACTTGTAGTGCAGTGTGGTAAGCCAAGAAAGACTTGTGTAGTCTTGTGGACAAAGACAGGGAGTCTGGACTCTCACTTGCAAGTTGAGTGACTTTGGCAAGTTATTCATCTTCTCTAAATCCTCAGTTTCTCATCTATGAAATGAGAATCATCATAGAATTGCCATGAATATTATTATTATTATGAGAATATATATATAGCCTATATTTATATACATATACTGGATATAATATATACATTAAAGTCAAACCTCAGGAAGTCCTTCCCTTCCATCTACAAATATTTCCTGCCTAATTTTTAATATTTCACTGGTTTCTCTTGCTGGTAGTTGCAGGGACCAATCTTTCTCACTTTCAGCTCATCACTCAGTCTTTCTTAATGAACTTAGATAAATCCCAAATAAGTAATTCTTTGGCCCATTACCTTCTAGTTTTTAACTGCTCAGCAATTATTTTTGATCTTCCTGACCACTTGAACTACCAACTGACTTGTCATGGATGCTGACACTAGGTTGAGGTAAGATCAAGAAAGCAAGGACTTTGTGTGTGTGTGTATGTGTGTGTGCGTGTGTGTGTATGTGTGTGTGCGATTGAACCCAGGGGCACTCTACCCATGAGCTACACTTCCAATCCTCTTTATTTGTTATTTTTAAACAAGGTCTCCCTATGTTAGTATGCACTGCCCTTGAACTTCCTGTCTCTTCCTTGATCTTCCTCTCTCTGCTTCCCAAGCACTGGGTTTATTGGTGTTCACCACCATGCCTAGTGGACAAGGTCTCTTTATATTTTTGTTGAATTCTATAAATCATTGCCCAATATCAGAATCCCAAATGAAATGTCTATGCATGGCTTTTACAGGAAAGAATGAAAATATTGTCAAATGCAGAAATTATTTGAATTCGCTCCTAGTTTCTAACTATTGTTGCTTGGGCAAAATTTTTCAAAGCATATTTGGGAAAATAATATTCCACTAATTCACTACTTATACATGTGCAAGTCTTCCTTTGAGCTAATATTTCCAAATAGAATATGAGGACAATGATGCCATGATACCTTGAAGACTACATTTTAATATATTTATATTTATATAAACCAAAAGACAGCAGGTGAATATTATTAGCATGTATAAAGGCAAAACAGCATCTTCTGGATCATTTATATACATATAAATATTGCTCAGTGAAAAGTAAAAATAATACCAGCCAACATTAATTTAAAGTTTGCAAAATGCTTAAAACTATGATCAGTACTTTATGTATATTACCTCAAGTTATTAAATAATTGTTGGTGTAGGTATTGTTTTCACTATTTTATAGGTTAAGAAAAATTTAAGTGGTCTATTGATTTGCACAAGTTTACATAGTACCAAAGTCAAGATCAAACACAAAAACTGTCAGAATAAAAACTCCGACATTGAATCACACTGCTAAATGGTAAATGAGATAATAGAATTAAATTATTAATAACAAAATTTATCTTAGACTACTTCCCTGAATTTCAGATTCACATATTTAAATATCTAATTATATACACTTGTATATCTAAAATACTTTTTAAAATAATGCGTCCCAAAGGGAACATTTGCTATCACCAACACATTAACTTCCTCTGATGAAAGGTACTCTAAACCCTCATTGTTCAGGTGGAAAATGTAGAAATGTTTTGGGAAAACAGAGTATTGTTTTCCTCTATTCCTATACTGCAACAGCCACAGAAGACTCCTGTAACCGTAAAAGTTGTAAAGATTTCTCTCCACCAGCAAGCAAGTGCTTCTGCTAGAGCAGACATCATCTGGGTGTTCTCTATTCAATACAATTCTCGCACTATTTATCTGGAGATAGTGTCACATCCCACAGGTTTATGGCTGTTTCAGTCAACATTCTTACTGCTGTAATACAAAACACCTGACCACCACACAACTTAGAGGAAGGAAGGTTTATTTGCTTACAGGTCTGGAGATTGCAGAGGTTCAGTCCATGTTAGGCTGGGTGAAGTCTGCGTAGCTTGGCGTGGCACAGGGAGAAGGAAGAGAAGAGCACAGAGGCTCTGCTCTCACATCACGGAGGCTGGAAGCAAAGAGAGAGCAAGGGGAGGAAGCACTATATATAGTCCCCAAGGCCACACCCCCAGGGACTCCTCAGCAACCAAGCCCCGCCTCCAACATGGCTGCCTTCTCTCAGTGAGGTCTAGGGGGACATTGAAATCCAAACCATAACAAGGGCTTACAAACCCAGGTCTATCCCTTAACTCCCTACTTTAGATGTAGTCACAAGCCCCTGGTTATTTTTCCTGTGCTTCTGACCAACTAACTCTACATTAAGGTTCCTACAACCCTCTCATTGGGTTTGATTAATTTGCTTGAGCAGCTCACAGAACTCAGGGAAATACATTTATCAGTTTATTATAAAGGATATTACAAAGGACACAGATGGAGTAATGCATAGGCTGAGGTATGGAGAAGGGGTACAGAGCTTCCATACGTCTCTGGTTATTCCACTAATACCTAATAGGGTTACCATGAGATAAAGTGCTGCATCACCATCGTCAGACCCCTCCTCTTGCATTCTTATTATACATCCAGTTCCTCTCAACCCTGGGAAAAATCTCCTTGTGGAATGTGGTCTATACACACACTCGTGTTTGAAAAGCAGGAGCCTCCACATGTCCTGATATCTGGAATCACTCTGAGTCCTCTCCTTTTAGGGTTCTATGGAGATTTAATTGCATAGACATGATGCTAACAGACTGAGTGGGGAAACCCAGCCAGGCCAATCGGTCCAGGTTCTTCAGCAAGCTGTCTTCCAGGCTAAGGGACAGAACTCCTCTAGAATGAGGGAGGATCTTGGGACCTAATAACCAAGGGTAGATATGAGAATTCCTTTATGGCCACCTCCAAGACAGAAAGGTATAAGAAGATCATTTTCTGTGACCCAATGTAGGGAAGAAAAATTCATGTTTACAGCCTGCCTTGGGGAGGGAGTTATAAGCCACAAAACTTGGATGGAAATCAAAGTGTATATATCATGATATTAAAGTCATGTTCCCCTCTCACCCCATATTCAAGTCATTAGTAACTCTAAATAGCTGTAATTTGAAAATGATTCCTAATTTTAGTACTGCTCATTACCTCTACCACTATCACCATAGTCCAAGCTATGTTTTCATATAACCTAGTGCTATAGTCTTCTAACTGATCTAATTTCTACCCTTGACTCTTGACCCAACAATATATTATCCATCAAAGAGATAAGAAGATCTTAGCCAGGCATGATGGCGCACACCTGTAATCCCAACACTTGGAAAGCTGAAGCAGAAGGATCACAGGTTCTAGGACAGCCTCAACAGTATAGTGAGACTCTCTAGTGAGACTCTGTTTCAAAAACAAAAAATAAAAAAGGGATGGGTGTGTAGCTTGGAGGCAAAATGCCCCTGGGTTCAATCCCTAGTACCAAACACACACAAAATAAAATAGATATATAAAGGTCTTGTCAAATTAGAAATTAACACCTCCATTGATTTTATATAATGGAACAGCATGAAGCACTAAAAAGTGAAAATGGCCTCTATACATTACTAAAGAAATAATTTTAAAATATAGTGTTCAGAGAAAAGGTAAGGTACAGGACAGTACAAAAGGTATGAAAAGATGTGACATGAATATATCTGTGTATTTACTTTTATTTGCAGAAAGAAACACTGAAGTATAAACAAACAAACAAAAATTACCTAAAGGAGCAGGAGAATTCAGAGTGAAAATATTAGGAATAGAAACAAAATTTGCCTAAAAATAAGTTGCTACTTAGTTTTGACTTTTAGATTATTCCAAAGTCAATGTACAATTTAAAAACTGAATAATTTCAAAAGTAAAACTAAGTCAAAAAGGTAAAAAAAGTAATCTTTAAAAGAGAGCTAAGCCGGGCGTGGTGGCACACGCTTGTAATCCTAGTACTTAGGAGGCTGAGACTGGAGGATCACAGGTTCAAGGACAGCCTCAGCAATTTAGTGAGGCTCTCAGCAACCTAGTGAGACCCTGTTTCCAAATAAGAAATAAAAAATTATTCTAGGGATGTAGCTCGGAGGTAGAATGCCTCTTAGTTCAATTCCCAATACTACAAAATAAATAAATAAATGAATAAATAAAAATAAAGAGAGCTAACAGATATGAATGAACCCACTTGTACATCAGTTAGTGACATAACTACATAAAAATACTCTTAAGTGACATCAAAACACAGTATTTTAATTATATTTGGAAAGTAGCACATATCCAAATGATAAAGCCAAAATATAATCATAAATTTCACTCAATAGTCTTATTTTAGTAGTAATATTAGTATTTTTGAAATAATATTAGCATTATAGGATAAAAATAGATATTGTTTAACATAATTGAGAACCAATATTTTCTAATTAAGACAAGAGTTATAAATATAAATTATTTTAACTATAAATCAACAATTTTGCATTTAATTTTTATACACTCACATGAATTCTTATTTTTATCCAGAATACATATTCCCTAATTTTAGCCATTAAAAAAACCAACAGCAACCAATAACGAAGACATAGAAAACAATATATCTAATGCACTAGTAGTGATTTCTATCATACATCACTAAAAATGACTCAACTTCTTTGGAGACTTGGCTAATTCCTGAACAAGACAGGATAAGTATAAAATGAGAGGGAGCATTTCATTATGTCATAAAGCAAACAAGCTCTCAAATGTGAATGAAGGTTGTGGCAAAAGACAAGAGTCCATCATAGACCATCATATTGTGGGGGAGACGGATATCAGAATATTGTCTATTATGGGTCTTGGATGCCACAGTTTTCTGTGTTAACCAAACATATTTGATATGGAATCTCATGTAGTTGACTCTTGCTTGAGAAAATTTATTAATAAATGTGTAGCAAATAATTTTCATTCTGTAATGTAGTAATAAGCTTCAACCGTGAGTACTAAACGCAACAAAAACAAAATAGGGTCAAACTGAAGAGGTTCTTGGAAAACACTGAAAAATTGAATATCAGAAGCAATAATGATTACAATAGATCAAAGCATATTAAACACACAAAATCTGTGAATTGATACTGATGTTCTAAAGAGTGAGAGAGACAGATACAGAGATATCTTACTGTTAAGAAGAAAACAAATTCCTTCCTCTGAAAATGACAATTCAAGAAAAATATTTTAGTATTTGTTTTGACTTTTTAGTGCAAAATAAATTTAAAGGGAACAATAATACTTGATTATATAAATTTATTTTACACATAATTACAGTTGATAATCATGAAAAGCGTGAAAGAATTGGAAAATTACCATTTAGTAAACCCTAATGAAATGATTGATTCAGAAAAAATCCTCAATCGATGATCAGAGGAAACGTTGATACAGGACTTTGCAATGAAGGGAGTGGGCTGTCCCCTCCTGAACACACAGATCTATCAGTCTCACAAAGGTGGGGCTACCAGGCACTCTGTGCCTCTCACTGAAATTCAGGTTGAAGAATGTGACATCTTTCTTTAGGATAAAATCTAATCAAGACATCTCCCCTAACTTCCATTACACAATAAAATACAGAGAAAGGAAACACACCACAATAGGTAAGCAGAGAAATCCCACATGAGGGACTTTCTGTAGAAAAAGTGAATAGATGTGTTCAACAAATCAATGCCATAGTGAAAACATGATGGTGGGGGAGAGAGAAATGATGCTCCAAATTTAAACACGTGTGAGAGAAATAATGAGCAGACACAATGTGTGTAACTGGTTTGAAACCTCAGTCCAATTTTGGTAGCTGTAAGACACCATGCTCAAAAGCAAAATGTGAATATGTACTGAATAGTATAAGAAACTCAGAAAATATTCATTTTGAGTGTAATAATGGCTCTGTGGCTAAAAAAAATGTCTGTAGCTTTTAGTTATATATTCAGTAAGTAGGGATGATAAAATATAAGATTGAAAGTTTTCCTTTATTTAAACAACAAATAATAAAGTAGCACAAAAAAGAGATGTAAACACAGCAAAGTTTTAATAATTTTTGAGTATGCCTAAGGATATTCAATATACTTGTCTTTCCACTTGTGTGTGTTTGAATATTTTCATATAAAATCAATATTAAAACTTTGGAGTATTAAACATTAGATACTTTCTACTTTATCAAAACACTCTTGTGAGTTTATATTAGGATAAGAAGGAAATCTAAAGTCCTTCTCAAGGCCGGGCATGATAAGAAAGAATTAATGCTTCTTAACAATGGTTGATTTGAGGTAGTAACATCTGAAAAATACCTCTGGCTGAGCCAAGAGCTATACTTAAACAAGTTTTACCCAGTTCAAGATTTAACCTTTGAGGCCAATATTTTAATTTTCACTGGTAATATTACCATTTGTTCATTCAAGCCTGATCACAGCAGAACAGGTTGGTTAAACATTAATTCTGTTACATTTTAATTATTTTGATAAGGCAGAGTCGAATGGTATTTGAACAAATTTAGATGATATTGATAGCAGATATTTTTTTCCAAATGAGATACATAGGATTTGAACTACTGCAAATCCACTCTGTTCCTTATTCATTTCATGCTGTTCTCTATGTCCCTGGATCACAAGGAATAATGTTCCTATTTCGTGTGTGTGTGTTTGTGTATGTGTGCTTTACTAAGGACTGAACCCAGGGGCGTTCTACCTCTGAGTTACACCCCAAGCCCTATTTTAATTTTTATTTTTAAACAGTATCTTGTTAAGTTCCTGAGGGTATACCTAAGTTGCTGAGACTGGCCTTGAACCTGCAATTCACCTGTCTAAGCATCCTAAATACTGGAATTACAGGCGTGAACTACCATGCCCAGCTCCTATTTCCTTTTGAAGGAACTGAATCACTAACATAGAAATAGATAACGTGATATATTATTGCCTGTGAAATAAAAACAACTTCCATCATGAAACTAGGCAAATATCCTGAAAATTTGACATTGTATATTCTTGATTTTTTGGCCTTGCAATATAAAATTTTAATGTACATTTAAATACATATATTAAATGAAGTAACTTGCAAATTTTTCAAGCCCTTGACTTGGAGCATGTCCCCAAATGCACACCATCCAAGGGGCTGCAGTTAACTGTGCCTGGGCAGCTGGGAAACTGGGCCTCCAAGGAATGCACTCCATGAGATGAAAAGATATTGGCATTAAAATTGTGTGTGGCATTTAGAAGTTATATCTTAAGCAACCTAATAAGTCTTGAAGTAGATAGACCGGAATGCTCATGTGGCAATGAATGTGCAAACATGAGTTCCTAGCTCCAGCCACTTGCAAGGTCTGATATTGCAGACAGCAGTATGATTGCTTTGCATTCCTCATCATTTGCCACATGTCCTATAAATCAATAGGAGAATTTTGCTGTAACAGGGGTTAAGGAACTTGCTCTTACTGATTGAATTATTCTATGAGACTCTATCCCCTGAAGCTATTATAAAACCAAGTTAATAACATTGACTAAATGACATGACAACTGGATATGAGGTAACTAACTTTGGTGATTCATATTATTATAACCCTCTTTTCTTTTGGGAAAAAATCCTTTTAAGCTCTTATATTCTCTGAAAAGATAATACATTTCCTTAAATTAGAATGAATGAAAGATGTAGCTGTGACACTTCTTTCTCATTTTTAAAAAAATTAAATTGCTGTTATTACTGAAGTTCTAATTCCCTCTAATTAAGTAACCATTAAAAGGATTCAAGTTGAGTCTTCAAAAACTCTAGCAGATGTGAAACTGATTCGTTAATCTAGATATCAGCACTAATGGCCGTGTCATTACTGTCATTTGTATTCATTTGCCATTTAAAATTAGAAGAATGTCCACTAAAGTAAAATTCTCAGTAGCACATACCCCGTTTTATAGGCTACTATGAAAGTGACAGTTGGAATTGCAAAGAGATTGCCAATTTTTCTTCTCTTCGACAGCACTTAGCATATGGTGCCCAAAGATTTTTATGGATTATGGTTTCAACATCAAAATTAACACCAAAACTATAAAAATATTTATTGGCACACTATTAAATACCTGTAATGGAGCCAGCCGGCTTACCTGCTATAATTACCTGAACTTTGTTCATGAACAATCTGGACTAATAGCACGCATGGCCCATGCCTACAGTCTTTCAGGGTAACCTCCCTCATTATGAGTATAAGGGAAATGGCAGAGGGGAGAGTTCAATGTCACGAAGATTGAATTCTTAACTCCTGGCAAACAACAGTACATGCATCTCTTAGTCAGCTTTCCCATTGCTGTGACTAAATGCACAACAAGAACAACTCAGAGGAAGAAAGGCTTATAGGCTCTCACAGTTTCAAAGATTTTAGTTCATAGGGGCATAAACCATGGTGGCCGGGCACGTGACTGAGGGACTCAGCTCTCACATTATGGCCAGTGAAAGAAGAGAAAGAGAGAGGAGGGGGCCCTGTGGATGTATATAGCCCCCAAGACCACACCCCCAGTGACCCATCTCCTCCATCCATGCCCACCTCTGAACCTTGATGCATTGGGAAATGGGTTCAACATATGAGGTTTGTGGGACATTTTAGTCCAAACTTCTAAAATTTTGCCCGTCCCCCAAAACCTTGTGACCACCTCACAATGCAAACTGCATTAGTCTTTCACAGGGGAAGGGTTCATTCCTCAGCTCAGGATCCAAAGGGTTCATGGCTTAAGTGACAGAAAAGAATCTCAGCAAGCCAGTCAGAGACAACGACAGAAATTTATTTAAGAAAGCAGGAAAAATACATTCAAGGGATATTGGCGGCCACCATAAAAGTGAGGGAGACCCTTTGGGAGTGCAGGGCTCTTCTCTTATAGGAGACATTTGTGAGGAGTGGGCAGGAGGAGGTATGGGAGGATGACCTCAGTCCATAGCCACAAGGTGATTTAGGATGTTCCCTTTAACCTTTCAAGTCCTGACCTTTACTGACATATCAGTAGGTATCCATTTTTTTAAACATTTCAAGGACAGCCAAAAATACTCAAAGAGATTTCTCTCTCAGTAGTGCCCAAGGAGATTCCTCTTTTGTGCCACCTGTCGTCTGATCAGTGTGTGTAACAGGCTTTGTCTCGGGTTTCCATATTAAAGTTATACTTTCCTTATTCCACCTTTGTCTTCTCTCTACCTTTCACTTTATTTCTTCTATCCTACCTCAAGTTCATCTCCCAGAGTCTGCATAGTCTTAACTGATCCAGCATGGCTCAAAAATCCAAGTTCAAAGTCTCCTCCTCAAACCTTCATCTGAGAGCCCCTGTAAAAGATAAAGAGGCAAGCTACATAACTCTAAAATACTGTGACACAGAGTAGGCATTCCCATTCCAAAAGGGAGAAATAAAGGCATAAAAAGAAGAGATGGGACCAAAGCAAGATGGAAATCCAGCAGGGTAAACACTGAGTCCTGTATTACACATCTGCCATTGGGGGTGCACAAGGGATGAGATTTGATCTCCAAAGGGCCTCGGCAGACCCGCCCCTATGGCCTTGAAGGCTGCAGCTAGTGCAGCTGCTCTCTTAGCCTGGCTCCAGTGCCTGCAGCAGCTTGCAGCCTTACTCTGAAGATCTTGCTGGCATTTATTAATTCCTAAGGTCTCCATTGCAATGTTGGCTTCACTCTCACAGCTTCACAAATTGCCCTGTCAGGGCCTGCTCACAGGGGTTCTGACCTGCAACACTTTGCCTGGCCTCCCAGGCTTTTCCTTGAAATCTAGCTGGAAGCCTCCATGACAACTTAACTTCAGCATCCTGCATTACTAAAAACTAACACCATGTGGACTAATGCCAAGGTCAGCTGTCGTCTGATCAGTGTGTGTAACAGGCTTTGTCTCGGGTTTCCATATTAAAGTTATACTTTCCTTATTCCACCTTTGTCTTCTTTCTACCTTTCACTTTATTTCTCCAGCAGCAGCTGTATGCCTTGGGATGAGGGCTGTGGAGGCCTCTGAGTGCCTGGGAAACTGAGCATTGTGAAAGGAGTCCTGGGGAAACAACTTCCTAGGTGGTTTCTTGAAAGGAGACTCAAAAGCCTCTTTTTAACCTTCCCTCTTTCAAGCAAGTTTACATAGTTACACCTTTGAGCCTGAAATGGGTGGGATCTTGCTGATTGTCCAGATACCTTGAATACATCATTTCTACTCTTTTTTTCACCAAAATCTTCTCTTGAGTGGTCAATATCTCCAGCATCTGCACCTTCCTTGGCCCGAATTTTACGTGGGTTTTTCTGGCCAAACTGCAAATTTTCAAAATCTTTCTCCTCTGTTTTCTGCTTCCTTTTATCATAGTAAACATTGTTGTAAGATAGTAAAGTTTGCTGGGCGTGGTGGTGCACACCTATAATCCCAGTACTTGGGAGGCTGAGAAAGGAGGATCACAGGTTCAAGGACAGCCTCAGGAACCTAGCAAGACTGTCTTAAAACAAAAAAATAAAAAAGGACTGGGGATGTAGTTTGGAGGCAGAACGCCCCTGGGCTCAATCTCTAGTACAAAAAAATTAGTAAAGTTTTAACATAGTAAACTTTTCTATACACACACACACACACACACACACAAAATCCTCATACATCCCAATATCATTCAAAGGTGCAAAGAAGTCCTATCTATCAAAGGAAGTCCCATGCCTTCTTCATTATCATGTTTTTATTGAATGTCCTAGGAAGAAATGATTCTCTCTTCCATCTTCAGAAATCTCCCACTTAGCATCTTTTTCCTTTTTATTTGGTAAAACCTCAGTTTTGTCCACCTTCTTTGCTTCTAGTCATGAGTACCAGAAACACAAAGCTTACTCTGAGCTCCAGAAGTGACGCCTGTAGCACAAGGCTAGAAATGCAAAGGCAACACGGCATGAAGATTGAGAGCTGACTCAACTGCAGGACTCCGCTGACTCTCCTCCCTCTTCCTCACTCTAAAAAATTACTTAAACTATTTTCTTATATGACCTCCTTCTTAGTTTCCTTAACTTTAAAATTGTAATAGTAATAATACTTAACTTATCATTTTGGAGAATTAGATAAATGTCAAACATGTAATCTATTTTCTTTGTACTCAGTAAATGCTGCTAGTGTTATATTTAAATAATTCAAATGCATTTTAAAACTTACTCTATCTTATTGTGATAAGAACATTTACCATGTGTTCTAACCTCTGAACAAATTTTCAAGTGCAAAGTACATTACTGTCTATAGGCACCATGTTGTATAGCAACTCTCCAGAACTGCTCACCTTAATTGACTGCACATTTATGCACATTGGAATAGCAATTCCCCACTTACCTTTGCCCCCAGATCCTGTAACCACTATTCTGCTCTTGGCAGAATATATTTGTTTATTATTTATTTTATTTTTTTGATTATTTTAGGTAGCTCCTGTAAGTACAATTGTTGTGAGCAGAATTATATCGTGGAAAACAACCAAAACATGGTCTTATTCATTCCAAGAATGTTTATTGTAATCGTGACCAAGACAGGTTGTTTATTTATTAACACTCCATGAAAAGTTTATACAAATTATGCTATTCTAGGGCAGAGAGAGATAATTAGTACAACCTGGAAAGCAGTTTGGGCAGTCCATTTACCATGGAGCTCAGCTGGATGTGTAGGGGTCTCAGGTTTGGGTCAGTTGTGAGTCTGGACCAGGTCTTCAGGCCTGATCTAAACCAATGTTTAATCGGAACCGAAGGTGAGGACTTGCCTCTTGGCTACCAGCAGAGTTGGACGGGTCAGCATTCAGCCTCATTATTGGTGTTCATAAAGGCAAGGTGGCAAGGCTCCTGGGCAGAACAAGTTGTGAGTTTTCAGTCTCTGGTGCTGATGATTATAGTCCTCAGATTGCTAGAGACTCCAGTTGGTTGTCAAGGCATTACAGTTGGGTGGAAGGCATTGTGCCTATCAGGTCTGGACATAGCACTTTGTGGCAGGTGACTGTGTGTTGCCCGTGATGCCCTGGATGTGTTGTGCCATGCCTGTGTGTGCTGCAAGAGTTAGGAGCTGCACATCATACTGAAATGTGACGTGCTACGCCCAGGTGTGTTTTAGGAGTTAAATCCCTCTTTGGCTTTAACGAACTCTCTCCCCTTTAAAAAATATATGTATTCCATGCAAAGAATTATGTCTTTATCTTTCTGATTTGAGTTTATTTCACTAAGCATAATGTCCTCAAGTTTCACTCATTGTCACAGATTGCAAAATTTCTCTCTTTTTAAGGCTATTCAGTATCACATTTTACATTTATACCACAAATACTTTATCCATTAATTTGCTAAAGATCATTTAGTTGTTCCTATATCTTGACTGTTGTGAATAGTGCTGCAGTGAACATGGGAGTACCAAAATACTGTAAATATTCTGATTTGGAGGGTTTTTTGGTTAAATATCCAGAAGTATGTTAGCTGGGATCTTATGATACTTTTATTTTTTATTTTTTGAGGATTCTACATACTCTTTTTTCCATTGTGACCTCACCATTTTGCATTTCTACTACCAAAAATATGCAAGCATTCCTAGTTCTCCAGTTTATCTCCATAAGGTTTGAGACAAATTCAGCTAGAATTTCTATCCTAGAAATTGAATATACACCATTACAACCAAATCCTTCCTTTGCTACCCAAAAGGATGCAGGTTTTCCTTTTATTGGATTCTTGTCTGCAAAATTAAAAGTAGACATAATATAGAAGGGTGAGTATAGGGGTATAAAGATTTATTTTTAAGCCAATAAAAAATAAAAGACAAAAAGCCCCCCCACACACAAACAGGAGGGCAAATCTCCAAAAGAGACCTATTTCTAGGTCCTCTGCCCAGCCTTGAATTATGTTATGCTTCTTTGAGTTGAAAAGAAGAACACATGGTAATGTGACATGTCAGAAGCCATGCCTATGGTTCATTCGGTAGGCCATGTACCCAGGTAAACAGCTGGGATTCTGGTTAGATGCGTAACCGTGGACAACTTCCTCATTGTCTTTGAGTCCATTTCCTCATTAAATAACTAGTGATAATCCCACCAGCCTGCGCCTGCTATCCACACAGGGCAGTTCAGTGCTTAACACAAGATAAAGAATACAACAGTGACTTGTAAAGAGTAAAAGTCCATAACATAGTAGTTATTACCGTA
The DNA here is from genome assembly GCA_004027185.1 of Glis glis. NCBI lineage: Eukaryota > Metazoa > Chordata > Mammalia > Rodentia > Gliridae > Glis > Glis glis. Next base: position 30,124 of record PVJS01008744.1, read on the forward strand.
TAATTAAATAGCTACCCTTTTTTCTAAGTACAATCAGGACTTTGAAAGCAAAGCAAAGTATATATGTGCCTTCAACTTTTCTAATTGTGAATATAAGTGGTGCACAGGTTAAAACATTAATAAACCAAGACACATCTGCTCAGTTGCAACTGGGAGTATAAAAACTCCAGAATTCCAAACCAGTGGAGAGAAGTGTGGTTAAGGAGGCAGGAAATATTTCACCAGGAAGCAATTCATTGAACTGGACCAAAATGGCTAGGAGGATTCAAAAACTTGGAGAGGAGGAATTATGGCATTTGAATATTTGGATTTCCATGCTTACTCTCAGGTACACTGGCCCAGTTGATACCAAGCTTCACATATGCAGAAAGGTGCTCTCAAATTCACTGTATAGTTATTACATCCTGATCATATAATAACTACAATCAATAGTTGCCACAAAGAATATGTGTTAAGTGTCTAGCAGGAGTGAGAGAGAGAAAGATTCAAATTACAAGGGGCAAGTCAAAATAGAAGTGACGTTTATTGAGTGCCAATTCAAGGCCAGGCACTGGTAGACATCCTATTTTTATGTCACTTAACTCTCACAATACTTTGCTAATTAGATATTATTTTCCCCACTTAGAGATAAATAAATTGAGACTTGAAACATTAAAGTAAATTTTCAAAGACTTTATAACACAAAAGCATTTAAAATGTTTATCCAAAATATCCAACTCCAATATCTATATACATTTTATCATGCCATTGTTCCTTCTCTCAAGATTTTATAATCTATTGGTGGTGGTAGTGAGGATGAAGGGAGTAGAGATTATACACAAATACCTGCTGATCAGGAGCACCTGTGTGTTACCTATCACTCCTGGGCATTTCACCTTGTGCCTGGTGCCTATGTGTTGCCCCTAACACCCTGCCTGTGTTTTGCCACCTGTGTGTGCTGCCCGAGTTATGCTTGCACACTGCACATCAATGTGAGCCACACCCAGGTATGCTTTGAGAGTTAAGTTCCTCTTTAGCTTTAATGGATCCCTTTTTTAAAAAAATATGTGCTCCATAAAAAGATCACACATTACTGTCCTGGCCTTGCCATCCTTGGAATTCCTTTTATTTGAGTGATTGTTTGAAAGCTAATTATCAACTGAAAGGAATGCTTTGAATGTTCACGATAAATTATGGGGGGATAAAATGATAATCAAATTTAACTAGTGATTTATCAAAAAAAACCCACCCTATTGGTGTATTTAGCTAAAATTTTTTTTGCAGCTCAAAAGAGGCTTCTACTCATCTTAAATACTCAGGGGATCAGATGAAGGGAGGACCCATCTCTCCATGGGCTTTCATAATTACTGCGACAGAGAAAGAGGACATGATATATGTACATTGGCTCTTCATCCCTTTGCATATAAGTAGCATGCATAATCTTGCTTATATTGCATAGGCCAAAACAAATCTTGTGACCTCACCTAACTTCAAAAGTCCATGGAAACTCAGTCATGTGTAGATGTGGAAGGAAACTCCAGTATTTGTGAATAGTCCAAACAAAAATCAGAAACATAATAATACCATTTTTGTTAGTTGAATGGATGACAATAAACCCATTATTTAAGATTATAACAATAACCAATAACCTGGGTTATAATAAATAATAAATATTTGACACACTGGCATCATACACACACACACATACATATATACACACACACAAAAGCAGATGTGTTACTACTCACAAACACACACAATTTATTTGATCATTTATTTATATACTTATTTATATATTGCATCCCTCTTTGCCTCATTCATTTTATATCCTTTATACTTCACAGTATTTGTAACTATGTCAACTTTCTTCCACTTCCTTGGGTTCATCGAGATATATATTTTTCCTTTTTTGAACCTTCGCATTTTAGTGTCTCACTCAGAATGCATTTCTCACTCTCTCTCTCTCTCTCACACACACACACACACACACACACACACACACACACAATCTGCCTGTTGCTGATCACTGCTCATCCTTCAAGCAGTAATTTTAGCTGTTTTTCATAAATTTCCTTAGCTTCTACTATTGTTTGGCTATGACTTGAGCATATTCCCCCAGGTCTCATGTATTGAAATTTAGTCCTCACTGTGAGATGGAAACTTAATCTGACTGTGGTGCTTAGAGGAAGGGCTTTGGGAGATGATTAGGATTAGATCACATCATATGTGGGAAGCACACAGGATTGAATCTTGGTGGCCTCATAAGAAGTGGGAGAGGGACAGAAGACACATACACGCCTTTCCCTGTCTCTTTCCAGGTGATGTTTTCCTGCGCTGCCTCAGGACTCTGCCAGCAAGAAGTTCATTGTACCTTTTGACCTTGCACCTCTACAAACACGACCCAAAGTAAACTTCATTTTAAAATATCCTACCTAGTCTGTGGTTTTGTGTTATTGGCAACAGAAAAGGTACTAATATACTTCCAAAACCAGATTATGATTTTCTGTTTAACGTTTTTATTGGAACCTATTTTTATAGCACTTAGCACAAGTGTTATTATGTATCTAGCATTCTATCTCCTTTTACACTTTCTAAACATTTACCACAGGATGTCTAGTGTCTAGGAGAATACATGGCACAAAATTATGTGCTAAAAATATGCTGAACTAACCAAGATTTTTTGGTCATCCACAAATACTAATTTCTGTGAGTAAATTCTGTATCTGATATAAATCTTTGCCCTTCTCTATCCAATAAAGATTTTCATCTTTCTATGCCCTATCCCTTGGTTTTTGTTCTTTCTAAAGAAACCATCTATACTATTAGAACCAGGTCTTTGGAGATATAGATAGCTAAGCTTCCCCTTGAACCTAGTGACAGGAATTTCAGGTGATTAGGGCTTTATATTGCATTTCACAAGAATAACTTTGAAATGATTTATATTCCCAAGCTCTCAGGATAGACACAACAGGATTACATTTCCCGGTTCTATTTTCATTCTCCCAACATTTGGCAAACAATTGAGCATATCACCATAACTACCAACTCCCTTGTCTCTTTCCCAGCTGGGCGCTGAGTTGTGTTCACTTTAAAATCTAATCCCAGGATTTATACAGTCCCTGACCTCTTCGTACACATTTCATTCTGCTGATCTCACAAAATCCGGCTTGGGATGGGTTGCTTGGCTCCTTGATTTTATTCTCCAGAGAGTGTCCTTGTTACACTGCACCTCCCAAACCTGAGTGCAGACAGCTTGGGATCTGTACTTTCTTCTAAATTCTAAATTTATTGAACAAATTGGTATGCTAAACAAATTCAAATGTAGCAATGTGGTGAGACTTCATTAGATGGTAAAGGATAGATAGAGCTTCTTCCCTCCTTCCTCTAAAAAAGGCAAAGAACTCAATTTAATATGCTCTGTTCCTGGCATCAATTTTTCCATCTAGTCTATATCCCACTTCCTTTTTTCCTTGCTACTCTACTCAATATCACTAAATTAATTTTCTCTGGGTTGAATTTATTAACCCAATCACAAAGAATGAAGAGCAGAAATTTGCCCACGCATACAAATTAGATAATGCAGACCTCACATTGTTCTCAAAGTCCAATATCTAACCTTACATCTCAAATCCCCAATTATAATGCCCGTTTACCTCTGGGTACATAGATTTTGTTCAGGGTATGTAGTTAGTTACTCATTTTTTCTTGAAAGACAATATTCCTTTCACTTCTGCTGATGTGGTTTTCCTCTTCTGGTCCTATAATTGTGGCCATACCTTAAGGTATGAAATATTAAACCCAAGTGTTAATTGCGTGAGAAAAAGAATATGTATCCTATAGAAAGTATACATCTATCATTTGTAAAGATACCTGCCAGGCAGTGGGGACCAGGCCCTGGTCAGGAAGTGGAGAGTTCCTTCAAAGTTTTGACGCCAGGGCTCTCCTACATGAGCTCTGGGACTCCTGTAACTTAATGCCTTCAGTTTGACTACAGCCAAACATTGCTCTGACTAAGCGTGTATAATTTTTAAAGTAACTTCTACATAATGATTCATGTTCTTTTATAGTTTACTTTCTTTGAACTACATTTGTTTTTCACTGTTTAGATTTTTCTGGGGGACCAGATAGATTTGAAGTGAAGGTACAAATGTATAAAACTGGAAACTCTTGAGTATTTGATTTTAGATTGATGTTTTCATTGGTATTGTCAGCACTTCTATCCAATTCTTAGAGGAGTATAATAGCATCCTAAACTAGAGTAACCTTCCTGGCTACAATCTATCATATAAACATTAAACTTTGCACAGCATCACCATGATCGAGTCATTTTCATGCTCAAAAGTCATTTTGAGATTGCCTTAGAGCCAGGTGTGGTGGCTTATGCTTATAATGCCAGTATTTGGGAAGCTGAGACAGGAGGATCACAGGTTCGAGGCCGGCCTCCGCAACTTAACAAGACCCTCCACAACTTAGTGAGACATGTTTCAAAATAAAAATAAAATAGGGCTGAGGGGACAGCAGAGAGGAAGAATGCCCCTTGGTTCAATCTCTAGAAACAGAAAAAAAATATTGCTTTAGTCTACTGCAGTACTTCTCAAATTATTCTTCTCATAACTTCTTAGAAATGCAAATTCTCAGACCCTATACCTCATTTACTAAGGGAAAAACTTAGGATGGGGCCTAGAAATTGGTTTCAACAACCTAAATTCCATTTAAGCTCCTCCTTACATGATATCAACCCACATACCAGCTTCATTCTGCAAACCAAATTGCACATTTTTCTAAGCACTAGTAAAACTATGAGACTTGCCACTTTAAAAATATTCTTTATAATTTCTTGGGTCCTGTATTTTACTTAAATCATTCCCTCTTTAAGATATTTCCTCCACTACACTCATTTTTCCAAGACTAGTCACCTTACCTGCTGCAATCCTCTTTATTATTTAAGGCTTTGTCTGAAAAATGTCCTTTTTTAAGACTTTCTTGATATTCCATCAATAAAACATGATCTCATCCTCTTTTGAATCTTCAAGATAATATCATCTCTTTATGGCCTATATCACAATCTAATTTCTGGAATCTTTTATTTGTGAATGTGGTAAATGGGGACCTCTTTCACCATTTGCCTAGAAGGCTTCAGGGGCAGGAACTCCATCCCGTTCACCTTGATGCTGCTGTAGTGTATTGTACATAGTATTCAGCCTGGGTAAATAACTTGAACAATTGAATACCTTTTTATTTCTGCAAAGAACAGTGCTCTTTTATAGAGCCTCTTCTTGCCAACTTTAAATCTAAAGCTTCCCCAGCCTCTCACTATCTCCACATGAGAAACACTTTATACAGCTCTCTATCCAACTGTGGTACAATGGATACAATTGTACAGTGGTACAATTGGATAAACTTGCATTCAAATCTCAGACTCAAAAGCCCTCACTGGCGACTTTGGGCAAGTCCCTGACCTCTCTGCATTTCACATATTAAATAGACCTATGTTGTCTACTGCACGGGATTGTTATGAGGACTATACTTCATGTAATAACATACATAAAATTATAAAAAATTATTATTATAAAATGTGTGCCTCAACCCATAAGCGCTAATGAATATCCAAGTCCGCCTAGCCAATGAATTATCAAGGAAAAACTGGAAATTAAATAGTATTTCTGAACTTTATTTTCATCTTCTACACAGAAGAGAAAAAAGGGGGGTAAAACATAGGATAGATAATATTTTAGGCTAAAGAAAAGTTAAGTACAGGCTACTGTAAAGGCGGTTCTTAATAACATCACTGAACATCACTGTTAACTCTGTTTATTCTCAGAGATGAACATGCCTGACAGGATGCTCTTCTACTTCTACAAAACCATCATGAAATGCATAAGCTAAGCATCCTCCCTTCTGATCTAGAAGCTAGCTCTTTCCGACTATGTCTCACCTGGAAGCAAGCGTACCTGTCCAAGATCACAATCTCGCCTAGCTCTTACCCCAAAGCTGATTTATTTTTCCTCCCACTGTATTGGTTTATTGCCTATGTTTTTTATCAGAGAGTCCTTTGAAATAATATAACAGATAAAATAGAATGTGGAACCTGTTAATGAATACACTGCTTTGGTAACTTACATGACAATGAACATCAATTTTTAGTTAACTTAAACAGACCCTCAAGGGGAAGTACATCCTTCCTCTGGATGTATGTGCCTATGTGTATTTATATAAAAAGCTTCTCAGAATCCACTCTGTCAAATCCTGTGTCACCTCCAACTTTAATGTCCCATGAAGATGTTACTATTCTATACTGTGACCTCTTTAAATCATCAGTTGAAGTTAATTAATGAGGATTATTTCCCAATTATAGCATGTTACTTGCACTGCATTTTGTTCTTCTTAATAAAATCAGGCATTTCTGAGATACTGATTACTTCTGCCTCACATCAGTTTTCCTAAATATTTTTATTAATGAAATTCTGAGTTATAGATTTAGAACTTTATTCAGTTAGTTTTGTATAATAACCAAATTTGTACAAATTTGATCCAGTAGGTGTATATTGCTGTTCACTGCTACTATACAAGAATATTGAATAAGGTCTATTATTGAAACTTGACCTCTTTTGTATAGTGATTCTAAAATAAGAGGGTAGAGGTCTAAAGGATTTTAGGCTTCCTCTTTGTGTGTTTTTGTATGTGTTATGACTAGGCTTAATCTAATTTTCCAGCACTGAAGAATTCAAAGGGAAAATGTACTTTCAGGCTCTACATGAAGTAGCTATTGTTGCATAAGATATAACCCTAAAGCTTAGTGGTGTTAAACTAATACTTATTAACCTGTCTTCATGTTTGGGTCAATTGGTTTATCTGGGCTGCGTTCACCTAAGCAGACTTGCTTAGGTGATTATTAATTAGCTTCTATATAATCAAAGAGTCCAGGTCAGTCTTGAATCCAACTAATAAAAACTTACATTTATAATGTAAATGTTACTGTTTCTTTACATATACTGACTTCTTTGTAAACAAAGATGTAGAAAAGCTCGCCAGAAGACATCAAACCTCACAGAAAACAGTGAGACAAAATGCATTGTGAAGTTGCCACAAAATGCATTGTCCTCCCTGAGGGCAGGTATCATACCTATGTTTTGAGAAGTTTGACCCTACTTGTGAAGAACTAGAAGACAAATCCATGGTACAGTTCTAGTCTCATTTGAATGTGTCATATAACAACAGAGAAGCTACACCTCTCAGTTATGTGACCTCAATTATTTAAACCCTCTGGCCAAAGAATCTTCATTTATAACATATCCATTGTGATATCAACTTGGCAGGATGCTATAAGGATTAATGAGATAATTTAATAAAGCATCTGGCAGGATACCTGGTGCATAGGAATGTTCAATAAAGACAGATGTTCTTAGACTGAAGCAAATGTTACCTATCATGAGAAACCACAAAAGCTATATACTGATACCTACGTAGCAGGTACACATTCTTAAATTATGTCCTTCAATATATAATGATAAAATTTCCTTCTATTTTTAACAACTTGTTTAGTTAAGACATTTATTGTAAAAATATATATTAAATGTCTTCCATGTTTCAGGCATTGGAGATAGAACAAAGAACAAAACATATGAAAGATACTGTCCTCAAAGCAGAAGATATAGGCTGTAAGCAATAAATCACAGTAAATAAATAAATAATCTATATATATATGTGTGTGTATTAGATGCACATATACATTTAATATATATATTACACATACATATAGATACTCACATACAGACTTCTCTACTTCCCATCAACACATGATTTGCATGTATACCTGTCATACTTTGATGAATGCTAGAATACATAATATAAAATTTGAAACATGTTAGTGAATAGACTGCTTTGATTCTTACATGACAATAAAAATCAAATTTTAATTAACTTAAACCCTCAAGTAGAAAAATATATAGGATAAGAAGAAAAATTAAGATGAAAGTAAAAATACAACAAAATATTCATATTACATTTAAATATCTATATAATAATTTGAGTTCATTGGTGGAAATGAAAACAAAGTTTTAAAGCAAATTTGACCATTTATTGTCAATACGTATCTTCCTCTATTTGCAGTTAATTATATGTTTAATACAAAGTTCAAGAAGTTGAAATATTTATGATTATGCAAACAACTAAATCAACATCAACATTGGTAAGAATAACTTTTAGATATACAAAAAATTAAAGTATATTAATATCACTATACTTTTTACATTTTGAAGTTATAATATATTACAATATGTAATGTTAAAAAATGAAAGTAATATATGAAATTTGAGGGAATGTGTAATTTAGATAATTGGCTAGAGGAAAATTCTAGTTCTTGTCTCTGCCAGAGGTTTAGGTTAGGAGCTCTAAATGTGAGGTTCAGAGACCTCTCAGTAGATACACCAATAGTTTTCAATAGCTCTGAGAAGCCTCTAAAATTAGATGCAAGCCGGACGTGGTGGCGCACGCTTGTAATCCCAGTACTTTGGGAGGCGGAGACCAGAGGATCCGGGTT
>PVJS01008744.1:38741-52371 GCA_004027185.1 Glis glis
CAATCCCCGGTACCGAAAAAAAAAAAAAAAAATTAAAATTAGATGCAAGATTTTATATGTTTTTTTCCTGAACTTGGGGAGAGATTTCATCACTTTTGTGAGAAATTCAAAAGGCTCGTTAAGAAGTACTCATTTAGTAAAACATCATAGAGCAGAATCATTCTCAGGGGGTAAGTTATGAGGTTAGTTCTTAGTCTAGTGTGCTGTGTCTGATCATGTATTAGGCATCCTGCCCTGCAACTCAATCATCCCCCAGCAGGAGGGCTTATGCCCAAAGTCAAGCAGGCATCAAACTCACCTGTAATGAGGACTTACTAAACACAAGAGAGGCACAAGAGACCTTCTCTCTGCATCAAGGGGAGATTGACACTCAAAAATAATTACAATTTAATGTCACCAGAGCCAGAGTTACAGTGAGCAGAGTTATAGGACTTTGTTTATTTTGTTTAGAAACGCTAACCTTAATTTTCTCACAACTTCTTAAGTGTATCATATGTGTAATATTTTTTTAGCTTTTATACATTTGAAAAGTTCAGGTCAGTCTTGGATCCAAGTAGTAAAAACTTACATTTATAGTGAAAATTTAGCTGTTTCTTTAGATATATTGCCTTATTTGTAAACCAAGATATAGTAAAACTTGCCAAAAGAGAAACAACAAAGAAAATGGTGAAACCAGTCAAGTTGACACAAAATGCATTATCCAAATAACAAACCTAAGACACAGGAAACATCTGAGATTGCAGAGTTAATTCTGTGTATTACAAAAATAACTTGATGACACGTTAGCCATATTTCAGCATTTAAATGTTCCATGTATAGCAGTTTTAAATGGTTAAAAGTCTGATCAATTCTGCTGCTTGAATGATGTGATCAAAACAGGTTTCATATCCATTTAACAAATCCTCCAAAGTGAAAAGTACTATATTATTAGTATTTAGAATAGCCTCCCCCCTTATTCATAAATTCTCCTTCTCAAATCACTATTATATATCTCCAGGTTATTCTTATCTTGAGATCTCAGACATCTGAGGCACTGATCTCTTTCTTTGATAATTTTCTGAATATTTTCTTTCATCCAGCTTGGCCTGTTTTTATCCCAGCTACAATCATTATGAAGATAGTCTTTAAACATATAATAATTTTTCTTTGAATAGCCTGTGTCATCACCCATTCTAGTATCTCATCCTACTTAATTACACTTTGCAAATCTGACAGTCTTTCAAGTGTGTGTTTTAATCAAGAAGCAGGGCTATATCCATGTCAGGATTTCTTTAGTTTTTTTTTTTTTTGAAGGGGGGAAGGAGATGCGAGGAAGAGAAAGTGTGAGATATCTCTTCTAGGAAAGACCCATCTCATGTGTGCTCATTTTGAAACCTGCTGAATTTACAGGCCTAACAGGTAACATTAGAAGTGAATATTTGAGATCTGAGGCAAATTTCAGAAAAATCAAATAAAAAAGAATGAGAATACTTTTATGTACTTTTGCCAAATTATCATTTTATCTTTCTATTTTTCTTTTATTTCAAAGGCAGCATTTAGTTTTTAGAGAAAATCCTGGTTTCTGTACAGTTTAATGTACAGTTTAACATTGAATGGCAATGTTTGGTATGCTCAGACATGCAGGTTGATAACTTGAAAAATAATACATCTAATACAATAAGACTATCAGGTGATCTTAGAGTAATGGTAACAAAATTGATAACAATAATAATAGCATGGCAACTGATGTGCTATCCCTGATTATCTACTTAAATTATCTACTTAAATTTTGCAAAACAATAGGAGAAATATTAATAAATGCTGTCATGCATAATCCTCTAGAATTTTAGGTTTTCTGAAGGATGTAGCCAAATCTAATCACAACTGATGCATTTTAGCTTCAGCTAGGTAGAGCTGAAAATGCATATCCACAAACTCTTCCAGTCATTAATATAATATATATCCTAAATAATCTCTACAATTCCATTTCTGTCATTGTGACAAGTTTGATATCCACTTTTGAAATTTTCAACCATCCTTCATTCTTTAATCAAACACCTGAAAACTGATATATTGTGAGCAAAAGCTCAGGTTGGATATATAAATCAAATTAACATAATCATCCCTGAGATAATGGCATAGTAGGGAATTTATTTCTTATTTGTATCTGTATCTTTAAAGTTGTATATGATATACATGCATTATTAGTATAAATTCATATTATTTTAAGAAAAAGTCTTCTAATAAGCAGAACCCAGGATACGACATAGGATCTGAAGACTTAGGGCCATACAGTAGTTACAAGAATGAGACATCCTTTCTGAATTTGAATCCCCACTTTGCCACCACATAATTGAAGTACTTGCCCTTCCTTCCTTCTTTCCTTCCTTCCTTCCTTCCTTCCTTCCTTCCTTCCTTCCTTCCCTCCTTCCTTCCTTCCTTTTTGGTGTGTGTGTTACTGGGGATTGAACCCAGGGGTATTCTACTTCTGAACTACACCCACAGCCCTATTTTATTTTTATTTTGACACAGGGTCTCACTAAGTTGCTGAGGCTGGCTGTGAACCTGCAATCCTCCTATCTTGGCCTCCCAAGTCCTGGGATTGCAAGTGTGTGCCACCACACCCACTTTGCTTTGCCTTTCCGACTAGCATCTTCACTGAGATTAGTGAAACTACCTACCATCGAATTGTTATAATGTATAAATGAGACAAATCAAGTATGCACAGTACATGATACAAAGCACTTGCACTGTCATTGTATGCTATAGCTAGTGGATATGGTGTGGATAGAGTTGAAATTTTTCTTCCTACTTCTTGCCTTTTTCCAATCTACCTCAAAGTAGCATCTTCTCAATATTGTCGAAGTATCTCAGATGCCTATCATTAAAGCTGCATTATTATAGACATGATTCTGTGGCAGGCTCAGGTTTATAATGCAAGTATAGCTAAGGAGAAAATATTTTAAACCACTAATGGTTTTCTACAATGACAATCTACCCAGGTTCATAAACAGAAGATACAGACTTTAGTCCCAAAGCTGCCTTTGTTCAGCTATGAAGTGGAATGTGAGCCACTTTATCTCAAGACTCTTCAGTGCCCCTTTCACTCAGGAAAATAAATCCTATGCCACATAGTTATTTTGATACTTTTACTTTTATTTACAAAGAAAAACCTTAAATCCCAAGATAGTAAAATATTTCTTTTAAAACATAAAAAGCACAAATCATAATACAACAGATTGGTACATTTGACCATTTGAAAATAAATTATTCCTTTTGACAAATGATACACCAGAAGTGAAATAAATAGGTAAGCTGATTATGTTAAGCCAATTGATACATCATACCCCATAAGTGTATACAATTATGACATGTCAAAAAAATACTTTAAGCTAACTCTTTTTCTCTATTTCACTTCTCAATACCGAATGGTTCCAGAACTCAATCTTGGACCTTTTTCTCCTTTTGTCTCTACTCTTGTTTGGTGATTTAAATATGTTAATTTGAAAATTTTATATACAGCCCTGACCTTCTTTGTAGATCTAACTCATACCCAATTGTCTAATTTATATATCCAAATCTACTATAATAATGACTTCAAGCCTAAGAGACCCATCCTATCATCTTATATTACCACTAAAACCTTTGCAGTGAATGAGTTCTCCCAATCTCAGTATGTTGCAACCCATTAGGAGTCATCCTTAATTCTTATGTATTCTGGGTTTCACATATCTGGTACATACAATTCCATGTTCTTTCTGGCCAACCGCCCAAATAGTGTACATCCAAAACCACACACTTCTCATGTCCATGGACAACACGCCCTAGGCAGCAGCCTCTTTCATCTGAATTTCTACAATGACTTACCAAGTGTTTTCTTGTTGTGTATGTTTCCTTCAATCAACTCTTCACATAAAAGTAATAGTGAATATTTAAATCATATGATTTCTTCAATCATTATTTATTGCAATTAGAAGAAAATCCATGGTCTACTATGCTATATGATTGTCTCTACCTTCATTAATGAAGCTTCATGTACACCAATGTTATGTCTCATGAATATGCCTACCTTGTTTCTACTTAAGACTTTCACAATACATGTCCCCTCTGTCAGAGGTATTCCTTTCTGTCTCAAGTGGTTGGAATATCCTGCTTTGGGCTTTTATACATCACCTTTATGCCTCCATCTCATTTAGTACTCTACTACTTGACTTCTTTTTTTTTGTGGTACTGGGGATTCTAAGGAAAGTTATCCATCTAATTCTGAGTTATCAGTTCTGCATATCGCAAGTTTGAGGAGAAGTAAAAACTACCATGTTATGGAATATAGAGTTGTGTTTTGCTAAATGTAACTCACCTTATATTTTCATAATTAGGAAAAATCCACATTTTAATCCTTTTATAAAACAGAAAATAGCATCCCTAGAATAACTTCTCTTGTTTACTTGCTAGTGTGTCTAATGGGGAATTTTTTATTACTTTGGGTGGGACAATCCTTCCTTATATGGGACTATCACAAACATGGCAACATCTCTGCCTTCCTGTCATTAACACTAATTATACCCCTAGTCATTATGATGATAAGCCAACAGGACCCATACACATGTCCTACTGTCACCTAGGGAGGTAGTATCAACCCTTGTTGACAACCAAACGAATGGCTAATAGATTCTGTCAAAATATGATTCCTCTTTGCAAACACTGTATCATGGTTGATAATGTTACCTACATATAAGAAGACAAGGAGGCTCAGAAAAAAAGTAGTAATTTTCCCAATAAATAAGTGATGAAGGAGATATTGAGACTTCAAGTTATAGCCTATATTATATTACCTGTGTACAAATGCCCATACTGTGGAGGCACATGATTTTAAGAACCAAAATAAGATTGCAATGAAAGGGCCATGTGTGTTAAAATGAGTGTGAGATAGTATTTGTTTCTAGGGTTGAGGCCAGGCTTCCTATAAAAGGGGGAATTTAAGGTGATTCTTTAAAAAATGGCTAAATGCTTAGAAGGGAGAATGGTGAGGTTCATGCAAAGGGAATATCATAAGCAAAATTGAAATATGGAAACAATAAATAATCAAATTTGACTATTGTGGGCAGGAGAGTACTGGAGGCTTTTTTAAAATAAAACAGACTGGCGGTCTTGTGGAAAACCTTGAGGAATTTGTACTTGATTCAGGAGATAATAGAGAAGAGTGGATGTTTTTAATATCACTAAGGTGGCTAAAAGGAAGAGAAAAGTGAGAAAAGAAAAGAATTGGCAGATCCTGCAGACTAGTCACCTTAAGCCCCTAGGGTTACTTTTCTACTATCTACCAGCTTTCTTAGGGCTGCAAGAGAGGTGGTAAAGACTATGTTTAGAACTCCAGTAGTACATATTCGAATCCCTGCCTACTCAAATACTTGCTGCATTATTCTAACCAATTTATGTAACCCTTTTTCAATTCTTGTTTCTTCATCTGTAGAGTGGATTTTATGCAAATTATGTGATCATTTAATATACTGATGGGCACATAGAAATCACCCAATAAGTTACAGGCATTGTTATAAGTATTATTATTAGGTCTTTTGCTCCTGGAGAACAAGATGCCTACATGACAGAAATTATTAATGCTTTTAGATATATAAAACATGTGAGAATTCTTGGCTCTGCATATTAATTCTTTTATGCCCTCTCAAAGAATAATGAGGCACTGGGCACGGTGGCACATGCTTATAATCCCAGTGTGTAGAAGGCTGAGACAGAAGGATTATAAGTTTGAGGCCAGCCTGAGCAACTTAGAAAGACACTGTTTCAAAATAATAATAATTATTTTAACAATAATAATATTAAGCTGATCGTGGTGGTGCACACCTGTAAATCCCAGTATTTGGTAGGCTGAGATAGGTGGATTGCAGTTTCAAGACCACCCTCAGCAACTTAGCGAAACTCTCAGCAACCTAGTGAGACACTATTTGAAAAAATAAATATAAAAAACGCTGGGGGGAGCTCAGAGGTAAAATGTCCTTGAATTTAATCCCCAGTACCACCCATATAAAGATATAATAATAATAATAATAATAATACAAATAATGTGTGCATGTATGTTTGTATGACTTTGAATCTCACTATAATGTATAATTACATTGCACCAAAATATAAAAATAAAGATTTGTCTTCGTGACACACAAAAAATTAAAATTGAAAAGGGCTAGGGGTGTAGCTCAATGGTAGAATAACTCTGGGACTGGTCCCAGTAACACTCACACCACATGCGTGCACACACACACACACATGAATGAGGTGCCACAAATAATGGAGCCCTAACACCACGTACGTATGTGTTGGAGTGGCAGTTCTCAGCTGAGTACAGGACACCCCAGCTTTTTGATGCTCATTAATGATATCTGAGTTACAACATATCATCAAAAACTTCAGAATTACTGTTTCAACCATGAAACAACCCCGGTACAGCATTCTCTGCATAATGCCTTCCCTGAAACCTCTTGACAACTATCAGGAGAGCCAGTGAAATAGGATTAGCTGCTTGGATTCCATCCATCACCTTAGTTATTAAGCCAGAATTTTAAGCTAAGCCATTTCAAGGCAGAAGAAGAGAAACAGAAGGCTAATCAATTATGTAGTAAACTCTGGCTAAATATTTTTGTAAGTTTCCTTCACCAATCAACTTTAGGGACTGAATTCTCTAGATTATACTCATTATCCAAATTACACTTTATGTTTTTCTTGATAATGTTCAGCTAGGTTCTCCCTGGAATTTAAAATAAAGGGAGGATAATTAATAATTATTAAGCCTCAGTAACAACCCATGTATTTCGCTTAAATATCATGATGTTCTTTATTTAATACTAAAGTACTCCACAGAAGCCCATGCTATGCATCCTCTTCATTCTTTCTCTAGTGAGTTTTCACTTATTATTTATTTTAAAATATAGAGAAGAGTATTGGCCTCCTAGAGACTACTTGAAAAGTATCTGAGAAAATAAATACAAATCCAGGCATGGTGGTGCATGCCTGTAATCCAAGTTCCTGGAAGGTAGACACAGGAGGATCGCAGGTCCAAGGCCAGCCTCAGGAACTTAATGAGAACTTCCAGCAACTTAGTGAGACCCTGTTTCCAAATAAAAAATAAAAAGAGGAGGGGTGTAGCTTGGAGGTAGAATGCCTTTAGCTTCAATTTCCAATGACAAAAAAAGAAAAAAAGGACAAAAAGAAGGAATGCAAACAAAGTAGCTATGAAGCCTGATATATATTATAAATTTAGTAAGTGATTATCTTGTTATTTATTTGCAAACATAAACACAAATAGAGGATATTGATAATTACTATATCTCAAAAATTATCAGTATCTATTAATATTCAAGGATTTAACTGCTACTTATTGAGTGCCTACTATGTACCAGGTGCTTAGCCCTTGTCCAAAGTTCACAAGATAGATGCTATTGTCTCTGTTCGTGTGAAGAAACTAAGGGATGAAAATGCTACAACACAGCTGGATTTTGTCCCCAGGTTTGTCTACTTGCAAAGCCAGATTTCCTTTTACACTTGCTTCCTCCTCATGTCTGACTTCTTTCTTTTTACAATCAGGGCGTAACCTAACAAGTGGATTCCAGGAATCTTTGTACTATGCAAAATGAGGCTTGGTAAGTTTGTTTTTAACTTTTTTAAGAACTATGTTTCTGCTTTGCAGCCAACATCATTGAGCTTTCAATGAGATCCTGGTGAGATCTGAATAATATGGCAGGAAATATTTCCTTCTTTTTATATGAATGAGCTACATATACAAGGGTGGAAACTGGTGGAGGGAAAGATCCTTAGAAAACAGGTAATTGCTTCAAGGATTCTGACATTCAGCTATTTAATAAAATTATACAAAATATGAAAGTAACTAAGAATGCATTTTCTCTTACACACACATGTGTGTTTGTGTGTTTGTGTGTTTGTGTGAGTGTGTGTGTGTGTGTGTGTGTGTGTGTGTGTGTGTGTGTGGTACTGGGGATTGAACCCAGGGGCATTCTACCTCTGAGCTACAGTCCTACCCCTTTTAATTTTTTTTGTTGTTGTTTTGAAACAAGGTCTTGCTAGGTTTCTGAGGGCCTCACTAATTTGCTGAGGCAGTCTTTAAACCTGCAATCCTCCTGTCTCAGCCTCCTAAGTACTGGGATTACAGGCATGCACCACTACACCCAGTTAAGAATGCATTTCAAAATGTTTCCCTCCTGAAATTACATACTACCTCACACATTGTCCTTACCCCTTTGCAATGCTATCTATCCTCACCTCTTGTCTGGTACATTGTTTGTTTAGTACTCCCTCCAATGGGCATACATAACAATAATACCCAATGCCACTTGTCATAACCCCTATCGCACCATTGGGATGCCTCTTTAATTTACTGAGTCTACCTCCATAATTTATACTCTTCAAATGCAGTGGCTGGGTCTGTCTTAATCAAATTATCTCCCTAGAAATTCATGTTTTCTTGCTCTTTTCTTTTTTTTGAAATAAATAATAATGGACTCATAAATTGCCCAAAGCCCCAAATGGTATTGACACAATGGTGTTTCCTGATCAAACCTACTAACTTGAAGTCCTCAATGTTCCTGTTTCTCACATACTGAGCTATAGTCATCTGATAAATTACAGCTACTGTCAGGGGAATATCTAGGACAGCATCCTATATATCAATAATCACATATAGCAAGTTGTAGTCTATGTAGGGGGCCTGAATTTACATTGAACAAATCTCATTTTGCCTCTTAGTTTCTATTCTCAGGTCAGTACTATAAACCAGGAACAATAAGATGAAGAATCTACTAATCTTTTCACAATGTCCCCAGGTTGTTTCATAGCATTCTTAATCTCTTCTTCTGGTAGTGGAATTTCTATTTTCTTTCAGAATTTATATTTCTTCTGTCTTTTAAGGCTATCAATTACATGACCTTAATTCTGATCCTATTAAAGTTTGACTAGCTGTCTCTAGATCACCAGTCTGGATACTATATCTCAATGCTTATTGCTACTGGTGTGAGAATTGGTCAATGCTTCGCAGTTCCAGGATTCATCATATTTGCCATGCAACCATGGGCACAGAGTCTACAAAAAAAGAATAAAGAAAACAGTAGTGTCAAAAAATGATCTGAGCCTGGAGATACATGCCTTAAGTCCCAGATACTTGGGAGGTTGAAACAGGAGGATCACTTAAGCCGAAGAGTTCAAGCCAAATCTGGGCAAAATAATACCAGTCTTTTAGGGAGAGGAAGAAGGGGAGGGAATGGGAAAGGGAAAGGGAAAGATAACTGAACCTATACAACAATCAGTCAAACCTATAGAACAACTGTGCCAGGATCCATTATCCAGTTTTTTGAACTAGCTATAGAGACATTGTTTCTTTCCATGCCAAATTAGTTTAATTGGATTTCTATCACTTAGAAGCATAGAATATAAACTAAATATATGGCCTTTCTTTTTCTTTTACCATTCCTACATTAAAATGTTGTCCGACTATTCAACTTAGGTTTTTCCTCCTGAATTTAGCTAAATAAAGGATCATGTAAAAAAAAACACTTTTTTTATTAAATTTGTCCCTGGACTTGGAATCAAGGAGGATAAAGACATCAGCAACCATTGCTCACAACCTGAAAGAGTTTCCAAGCTAGAGAAGAAAACCAGACATACCTAACCAGAAAAACACATGGAAAGTTGAAGGGAAGGTATTATACTATAGATCATGAGTGATAAAGAGGATCTACCAATAAGAGTCGCATCCATCTTTCAATGTTCAGAAAGAGTGGTGAGTCCTCTGTCTTGCCATATGCCCCTATTAAATCCTGAGATATGATAATAATCTATAAGGAATTAGGCATTGTCCCAATAAAAATTGAAAATACCTCAGAAAGAAGATATCATATAGTTTTGGAGTTTATTTTATATTTAAATGGAATATTGGGAGATAGATTTTCTCATCTGATCAACTATGGTCAATTGATGTGTTTAGCCTGAAGTGTTCTGTTGAAAGGGATTATGAGAGCCGGGCGTGGTGGCGCACGCTTGTAATCCCAGTACTTTGGGAGGCAGAGACCGGAGGATCCGGGTTCGCGGCCAGCCTCAGCTCTCTCACTCTCTCTCTTTCTCTTTCCCTCTCTCTCTCTCTCTCTCTCTACTTAGTGAGGCCCTCCGCAACTTCGTGAGACCCGGTTTCAAAATAAAGTATAAAAAAATAGGGCTGGGGGTGTAGCGCGGAGGTAGAACGCCCCTGGGTTCAATCCCTGGTACCGCAAAAGAAAGGGATTATGAGGACAGGGTCAGCTTGAGTAACAAAGAGCATCAGGATTGATAATTTCTGGGAATGTGTTACAATGGCTAGGGTATTATTTATTATTCTTGCCTTTGTGTGAAGGAATTTGTCAACTGTTCTCTGAGAGCAAGTTTTGATTAATGAAGCAGAAAAAAGAGCAACAATCTACTCCAGACAGAGAGAGCTAACGATAGGAAGGAGACAATGGAGAAGTTAATGTACATGAATAACCAGCTCTTCAAGTCAATAACTAAACACCTTGTTATCTGGTGTGTTCTTGTGTGCTACAGAAATGGGGTAACATTTATTGTAGAACAATTATATACCTATAAAATAACTGCATGAAAATATTATTCTTATGACAAAAAACTCCTTTATATTCTTCCCCCAAATAGCTCTAGGATACAGTTGTAATAAAAAATAAGGTTATATAGATTTTTTTAGATCCTGTTTTATGACATCTTGCCAAAAATTACATAAGTTAAAAGAAGTTCTGAATTCTCTTGGCCAGATGTATTTTTGTATATGTCTTTCTAGCCAAAGGCAAGTTAAGGTGTCCAATGAAATTATTATTCTCCAGCGTATGCGGTAAAAAATTAAAATATAAACTGGGTGTGGTGTACACATCTGAAATCTCATTACTTGGGAGGCTGAGACAGAATGATCGCAGATTCCAGGACTGCCTCAGCAACATAGTGAGACACTCAGCAACCTAGTTAGAATCTGTTTCAAGGCAAAAAAAATAAAATAAAATTGGGCTGGGGTATAGCTCGGAGGTAGAATGTCCCAGTACCAATACATACATACATGTACTATAAAATAACATATATACATACATATATACATATATACATATATACACACACATATATATATATATACATATATACACATATATACATATATACACATATATACATATATACATATATACATTTATATACATATATAAAAATATACCCAGGCATGATGGTACACACCTGTAATCCCCATACTTAACAGGAGGAACACAGGTTCAGGGTCAGCTTCAGCAACATAGCCAGACCTACAGCAATTTAGTGATAGCTTGTTTCAAAATGAAAATAAAGTGGCTGGGGCTGTAGCTCAAAGGTAGAATGCCCTTGCGTATATCGGGTGCGTTCTCCTGATGGTACTTGACAACAAATTAGATGTGTAAATGAGGAAACAATAATTCAGAGACCTAGCCGGGCGTGGTGGCGCACGCTTGTAATCCCAGTACTTTGGGAGGCGGAGACCGGAGGATCTGGGTTCATGGCCAGCCTCAGCTCGCGCGTGCGCGTGCACTCTCTCTCTCTCTCTCTCTCTCTGTCTCTCCCTGTCTCTCTCTCTCTCTACTTAGTGAGGCCCTCCGCAACTTCGTGAGACCCGGTCTCAAAATAAAGTATAAAAAATAGGGCCGGGGGCATAGCGCGGAGGTAGAACGCCCCTGCGTTCAATCCCCGGTACCGCAAAAAAAAAAAATATAAAATAATTCAGAGACCTAAAATTTGTGTAAATAATAGCACATTTACTGAGATTGGAAATATTTCAGATGAGGCACGTTTGGAGGAAAAAATAAACATGTGAATCTTTAGTGTATAGATGGCATTTAAGGACATAATACTAAGTGAAACCATTTAAAGAGAGTTATAGATGCAATTAAGAAGTGGTTGAGAATTAAATCCTAGGTAATGATAGCATTAAAAAGTTTAGAAAAAGTCTCCTACAGAGAATGACTGGATGGTCAGGATCAGGTAAAATGGGGAGATGGCAATATCTTGTAAACCAATAGCAGACATTTTACCCCAGATGAGGGCCCAATCCACTGTGTCAAATGTTACTAAGAAACTGAGAAAACTTGAGACTTAAATTAACCATTGAATATGGCAATATTGCATTTCCTAGTGATCTTGACAAATGAAGTTTCAGTAAAGTAGTGGGGTTCAAAAATTACCTGGTGTGAGTCCAAGAGAGAAAGTAAGGAAATTTAAAAAGTAAAAAAACAAAAGAAAATATTAAGAGAAGATTTATTATGATGGAGAACATAGAAATGAAAGAGTAGTTACATTCTGATTCAGCTGCCAAAGCAGAATACCACAGACTGGGTGGCTTAGACACCAGAATTTATTTCCTCCTAGTTCTGGAGGCCACATACAAGTGCAACTTCCAAGTGCTACTGGGGTTGGACTTTGGTGAGGCCTCTCATCCAGGACTGCAGTTGGCCACCTTCTCACTGTTCTCACATGACCTCTTCTCTGCATAATTCTGAAGAGAGAGAAAGCCCTGCTATCTCTTCCTCTTCTTATAAGGACACCTGTCATCAAAAAGGGCCCCCACCATATGACCTCAATTAATCTTAATTACTTCTCTAAAGGTCCTATCTGCAAATGTACTCCCCCTGGGAATTAAGGCTTCTACATATGAATTTAAGGGGGATGCAATTCAGTCCACGACACAGGGGAATGTGGAGTTAGGGCATATTATGTTTTTATGTTGGGTGTTATTTAATTCTCTTTTGATGACAACATTGTAATAGTGGCAGAACATTGATAATGCAGAACAGATGGAGGTCACTGGAACGAAGGTCTAAAAGTGGGGATTGGATCTAATGTACAGAGGGAAGATTTAAACTGAGGTAGAAAATGTTCATTCTTTCTCTAGGGAGAGAACAGAGCTCATGGGAACAGTTACAAGTAAATCAGAATATTTGGTGGTATTTCTGTTTGCTTGCAATTTGCACCATTAAATAAAATAAAAAGCAGAGGAACCAGCTAAGAGAAAAGAAATAAAAAAAGACTGAATGAAATTTGAGGATATAGAATAAAGTGTAAAATAGCCTTTTCAGAAAGTGGATAGAAAATTGGCTGGTGAGATACAGTAATATTCCTAAACAGTGCCAAGGGCATATTTTGTTTTTGTGGTCATAAGTGTAAAGCGGCATCAGTCAGTAGCTATATGTATTCAGCTGCTCTGTGCAGATTTAGGATACAATTAGAATTATTCAAATTGTGATTTCAAAAAGATAGAACCTAGCACAGAGAAAGGGGCAAGTAGGTTGAGCACAATAGTAAGGAATGGACACAGTGATACACAAATGGAGTTTATGCTGCACAAAATGAAAAAAAAAAGAACAGGAGATAATAGCAAACGGTAGAAGGGGTCAACTTATTGGAGATCAAGTGGTGAGTCAAATGCTTATTAGAATTAGAAAACTGGAGCCGGGCGTGGTGGCGCATGCTTGTAATCCCAGTACTTTGGGAGGCAGAGACCGGAGGATCCAGGCTCGCAGCCAGCCTCAGCTCGCTTTCTCTCTCTCTCTCTCTCTCTCTCTCTCTCTCTCTCTCTCTC
>PVJS01008745.1:0-52267 GCA_004027185.1 Glis glis
CCCCGGCCCTATTTTTTATGCTTTATTTTGAAACCGTGTTTCACGAGGTTGCAGAGGGCCTCACTAAGGAGAGAGAGAGAGAGAGAGAGAGAGAGAGAGAGAGAGACAGAGCGAGAGCTGAGGCTGGCCGCGAACCCGGATCCTCCGGTCTCCGCCTCCCAAAGTACTGGGATTACAAGCGTGCGCCACCACGCCCGGCAGGGGGTTGGTTTTTAACGATACCGAGTTAAAGCAGGGATGTTGAGGAAGTTATGAAGACAGGCGGTGGGGACCGCTGCATGGTATATGAATGTCCTTAATCCCTTAGCTGGATGCTTAAAATATGGTTAAAATGATTCGGGTGTGGTGGTGCACTCTTGTAATCCCAGTACTTGGGAGGCTGAGACAGGAGGATAGCAGGTTTGAGGACAGCCTCAACAGAGTAGCGAGACTCTCAGCAACCTAGTGAGACCCTGTTTCTAAATAGATAGATAAATAAATAAATGTAATGCTCCTGAAATAAAAATCTGTAATTCCTGCTCCTCACTGTGTTATAGTGAAAAATCAGAACCAGGGGTTTAAGCTGGGCGTGGTGGCGCATGCCTGTAATCCTAGTCCTTGGGAGGCTGAGACAGGAGGATCGCAGGTTCAAGGACAGTTCTCAGCAGTGTAAGGAGACTTTCAGTAACCTAGCGAGACCTTGTTTCAAAACAAAAAAATAAAAAGGGCTGGGGTGTAGCTAGGAGGTAGAATGCCCCTGGGTTCTATCCCTAATACCAGAAAAAAAAAAATAAAGGTTAAAATGGGAACGCTTGTGTGTTTTTTATTTTTAAAAAGTCCCTTCCCCAGCCACCCTTGAAGGTCTGCTGGCATTTCGTCTTCTGAATTCCCAGCACTGCTGAAACCCGGTGGAAACTTCGGAGCAGCCCTGGCTTGGGGGATGCACAGGCCCGGCTCTCAGCCACATGGGGCGGGTGGTATCGCACCCCACTTCCTGGCTCGCTCCCCTGTTTGTGTTGTGTGGTCTATCTTTCTGGTGCTTGGGTTGTGAGGGCCCAAGCCCAGGGGTCCCTGGGCCAGAGCTGGGGAGGCCCCCCCCCCGCTTCTCCTGCAACTTCACACAATGGAAGTGCCCTTCTGGGTGGGGAGTGGGGGGGCCTCATCCCTCCACGCGTCTCCATGGAAACGATGTACTTCCATCCCCTCGGCTGCCAGCTCCCTCCCCTAATGTATTTTTTTTTTCTGCTCCATCGTTAACAACTCTGGCATACAAATGAAATCTCTCAGGTGGGGAGGCTGCCGGCTCTGAGCTCCCTCTCACGCATCAAGGGCTGGGGGACCACTGAGTGTTGCCATGGTGAAGCTGTGACGTCAGAGGCCAGCGAGGCGGCGGTGAGGGAGCAGTGGCGCAGGCTGGCAGGGCAGGTTTCTAGGGTGCAGAGGGCACTCAGAAAGGAGTCCTGTGGCAGCAGGGAGGGGTGGAGAGGGAGTGCGGAAGGAAAAGGGACCTAAAAATAAGCCCCACCGAGAGGCAGCGCCTCGGGTTGTCGTCACATCGCCGCACACGTGGCTCCACCAAGCTCCCTGTGGCCAACCGCTCGCCCCTTGGTACCGGCAGAGATGACAGTGCATTCAGGGTGCACCTCTGAGCCCTGCCTGTGCGGCCAGCTGCACCTGGTACCTACTGTCACGTACATCTGTATTACAGATGGGGAAACTGAGGTCCAGGTCGACGAGCCAGCAGGAAGCTGGGCTGCGGTCCGAACCCAGGTCTGGCTGGCGCCTGAGCTCTCTGTGTTCTGTGAGCTTGGGAGCTCGTGGGATCAGTGGATGGAGCTGGGTTTGTCAGCGAGTGGAGTAATTGAGGTCACTGGCCCAGGGAGAAGAGGAGCCCATGTCCTTTGCTACTGGAGGGAGGGGACACTCTGCGTAGCATGGACTTGGCCAAGGAAAGGCTTATACAGGAGGCCTGTGTGAGCTCAAGCAAGCCGCCGAACCTCTCTGGGCCTCGGTTTCAGCCCAGGTGTAATCAGGCGTGCAGGGCTGCCGTGCAGATTAAAAAGGGCAGCGCCTAAACCGGGCATGGTGGCACACACTTGTAATCCCAGTACTTGGAAGGCTGAGACCGGAGGATCCGGGTTCGGGGCCAACCTCAGCTACTGAGTGAGGCACTCTGCAACTTAGTGAGACCCTGTCTCAAAATAAAGAATAAAAAATAGGGCCAGGGGTGTAGCTCGGAGGTAGAATGCCCCTGGGTTCAATCCCCAGTACCACACACACACAAAAAAAATAAAATAAATAAAAATAAATAAGTAAATAGGGCAGCGCATGTGCCTGACCGGTGCCTGGAGGTAGGAAAGTACCGGGTCACTATGGATGCCATTGTCATTGGTTTGGTGACCCCAGAACCCAAGGTAGAACCATGTCCCCAATTGACACCTCATGTAGTCATTCGGCGGCAAGCGGGTTTGCCTTCTAGAATCCCTGGTACGTGTGTGGCGCTCAGTCCTTTGCAAGGAACACAACTATGACAATTAGCTGATCTCGGGCAGTTAACAGCTTGGCCTTCAGCTGCGTCATCTATAAAATGGGGTGATGGTAAGTGTCCCTTCCTCCCTGAGTGACATTGGGCATGTCCAGCCTTTGGCTCAGAACCACGCAGATGAGAAATGAGAGTGTGACAGTTGGGTAGCCGTCATCCCCTGCTTCACCATTAGCGTCATTTTAGCCTGAAGGCCTGGGGGGGGCAGCTAGTGAGTGAGTGGGGGGAGGGGAGGGCAAGCCTAGCGCCCACCAGCAGCCCCACGTACCATGCTGGCGAACAGCTCCCCGTCATCGTCACAGGCCACCCCGCCGGGGCTGTAGAGCTGGAACCAGCCGTCCTTGCCGGCCCGCACGCTGAGCAGACAAGAGTGCACCTGCGGCAGAGGAGAAGCGCGTCAGTCTCTCAGAGCGGGGACAGCGGCGACCGTGACTCTACAGGAGAACAGGGAGGCTCTGACGAGCCTGTTTAGCTTTCAGCCCCACAGCTCCCGACCTTCTAGTGAATTCCATGGAAGGTCTTTGGGGAGCACTGCGGTCTCTGCATGCTGGGGAGCTCCAGTCATGTGCCACTGGCTCCGTGGAGAGAGGACAGGCCCCCGATTGGCGAGCTGCCCTGAATGAGACAGGGCTGTGGCACCCCCTGCCTCTGCACCTCCTCCACCGTGGCTCCTTCCAGGAGGGGCTGTTTCTTCTCTTTTCTCTGCCCCCTATCTCTGTGTGCTTCTAACTTTTCTCTCTCTCTCTCTCTGGATTGAACCCAGGAGCATTCTACCTCTGAGATATACCCCCAGCCCTTTTTATTTATTTATTTATTTAGGGTTTTTTTTTTGCGGTACTGGGGATGGAACCCAGGGGCATTCTACCTCCAAGCTCCACCCCCAGTCCTATTTTTTATTCTTTATTTTGAGACAGGGTCTTGCTAAGTTGCAGAGGCCTCACTAAGTAGCTGAGGCTGGCCGCGAACCCGGATCCTCTGGTCTCAGCCTCCCCAGTACTGGGATTACAAGCGTGTGCCACCACGCCCGGATTTTTATTTTTCATTTCCAGACACGGCCTCACTAAGTTGCTGAGGCTGGCCTTGAACCTGCAATCCTCACATCTCAGCCTCCCAAGCACTGGGACGACAGGTGTGCGCCACCACACCCGACTAACTCCTTTCTCTTGCTCTCCGTCCCTCTCCCTCTTCGGGGTCCTGCTGCCCTGCTGCCGACCCTCCCTCACGGACGTCTGCCTTCTCCCCTCCCAGAGCTCCCTGCCTGCATCTGCGTGGGTACTGACCTCCTATGTGCAGTCTCCCTCTCTTTGGGACTCTACTTTTTTCTCTTGCGGTCTCACCTTGGCCTCCTTTGGCCTCCTTCTCTGAGCATCTGTCCCTCTCTGTTGAAAGATTGCTGTCCAAGCTGGGGACAACTTTAGTGTCTAAGGCACGACCCTCAAGTTCCTTCCTAGAGCTGTGCGTGTGGAAGGAATTCCACGTCCTCTCCAGCCCCACAATGACAAGGGACACACACACACACACACACACACACACACACACGCGCGCCATTGTCCTTCATACCCCTCCCTCCCCATCTTCAGACGCAAGATGAGAGAAGGGCCTGCTCACGTCCTCAGGAGGAGGGACAGGGATGACGACGGGCCACTTACTCACAGGTATTAAGCCGGTCGCCGCCCCCACACAACTAAACAGAAAACAAAGGCACGAGCTTTTCCGTTGCTGAGCCGAGAGACTACCTAGCGTCAACTTGAGTCCTTCACAGACAGACATAAGGGCCCGAGTTGACGAGATTGCTAGTCAAGCAAGATGGCAAGGCGCCGACAGAAAACAACTTCTGTTTTGCTTAGGAGGGAGAAAGCAGGAGAGGAGAGAGTGAGGAGAGGAGGCAAGAGGGGAAAACCAGAAATAGCAGAGAAGATGGAAGAAAGAGGCCGAGAGGAGAGCCGGGGTCCGGGGCTTTCCTAATGCGCGGTTCCCGGGGCCTCGCGCATGTCCCTCTGGCTTGGAATGTCCCAGCTGCTGGCCCTGCCTCTCCATTCTGGGTGGCAGCTGGTAGCACGTTAATTCTCCCAACTCCAAAGTCTGTGTTTGACATAAAGGTCCCTTTCCAGGAGGATTCTGAGGCGCAGTCTTCACATGCGGTGAGGAATGACTTGGGGCTAAGAAAAACAGATAATGAGCCGGGCGTGGTGGCGCATGCCTGTAATCCCAGGACCTGGGAAGGCTGAGACAGGAGAATCACAGGTTCCAGGCCAGGCTCAACAATTTAGCGAGACCCTCAGCAACTTAGTGATACCCAAATTTCAAAATATAAAAAATAAGACAGGGCTGGGGAGGTAGAATGCCCCTGGGTTCAATCCCTAGTTCCAACCAACCAACCAATCAACCAACAAAACAAACAACAACAAACTCCCCCTGAGATACCGGCTGGTGCCCAGCCATTCAAAAGCTCCAATCCAACATTTCTGCTTTTCCCCATCATGCCCAAGGACCCCTTTGGGGATAAGCATTTAGAATCATGGTGTTTTAGAACTAGATTCTTCTAGAACAAGGCTTTACAGTGTGGCCCGGAGACCACATCGGAACTACACAGGATACTTGTCCCAGCCCCGGTGACCTGGACCGGGGAGGGGGCAGTGGGAGTCAGCCTGCCGGACAAGCTCCTTAGGGAACAAGTTTGGAACTCCTGTCCCAACTTCTGTGGGCTTCTGACAAACTGTGGGTTCTGGGCAGGGAGACCCAGGCAAGACTTGTGTCTCTGTGTTCCCAATGGCTTCTTGGACCCTACTCCCCTCCTGGTCCTACGGTGATCCATTTAACCAAGTCCAATCCGCTCAGTGCCATGGCCCCCAGGAAGTCTGCCTGCACGGCTCTGTTGAAAGCAATTCCCTCCCTCCTTTGCTGTGTTCCTCCCTGCTTGGCTAGACACGTGTGTCCAGGTCTGTCCCCAGCAGGGAGCGAGGCCCCATCATCCCAGGACCCATGTGCACTGAGAAGCTGGCCACGGCTCCTGGGCGCACGCAGCTCTCAGTGATTGGGTGACCAGGGCCGCCCTGGAGCCCAGCTTGCTGGGTCTGCACCCTGCCTTGCCCTGTGCCAGCTGTGCGGCCTCAGGCTGCGACAGGACCTCAGCTCTGGAGGGTAATTCTGACGCAACCCGATGATGACAACAGGGCCTGCTCGGGGGCTATTGTGAGGATTCAACGAGAACACGCATGGACACGACACGGCTTAACTGGGGACAGTCACTGCCGCTGCAGTTTCTGGCAGACGGCTGCGGTGGCAGGAGAGGCGATGGCGGATTTCCCGGCCCGTCAAGTCCCTGCTCACACACACAGGTTCTGCGGTGGAGGTCTGCCCTGTCCCTGGAAGCCTGGCTCTGCTGAGGGACAGCACGATCATTTAGGGAGGCCCTTGGTCACCATGCCCAGGAAATAGAAACCAGCTCAGATTCCCTCCTCGGCCTGCTGATTCACGGAAGAGCAGCCCCAGACAGGCCCGCGAGGCACCTTGGAGTGGAGCCCCCTTGCAGCCCACCCCTAAATCGAGGCCTCCCTAGAGTGTCAGAAACCACCAGCCAGCGGAAACGAAGCGGCACAGCGCTCACATCGCAGGTGGCCCCACACCAGGGGGGCTGTGCTTGTGCACAAGGCAAGCAGCCTCTGTCATCTGCACCCAGTGCCCTTCGGTGACAAGGTGGAGAGGCCCTTGTGTGACCCGCTGCCGCTGACAGTGCGCCTGCGATGTAGAAAAGGGCTCACGGGCTGGGGGTGTGGCTCAGCGGTAGAGCACCTGCCTCGCAGGGGGCACCCCTGGGTTCCATCCCCAGCACCACGAGAGAAAAACGAAAGGCTTACCTCTTGTCGCGGATCTTCTGCAAACCTCTGAATCACGTATTTCAGCTCCCTGGAAGAGAGGATAAAGGGAAGTCACTCATAGGCCTCGGTGGACAGTGGGGCTGGGCACGGGACAGGAGGGGAGTCGTGTCACAGACGGAACAGGGGCCGGGGACCAGGCAGCGCTGAGGGTCAAGGTGCATTTCTTAGGATGCATAGGGCCAGTGGACATAGGTCACAGGAAAACGTCCAGAAGGAGCCATTGCTGCCTCTCAGAATGCAAGTGGCCCAGAGAAAAGGCCGGAAGGAGGCTGGCCACGGAGGGCGACCATGGGACACAGGACGCCAGTGGTGGGAGGAGGGGGCGCTGTGCGAGTACTCACTTGGTGAACTTCTCGTGTGCGAGAGCTCTGTGCAGAAAACAAAGGACACGTGGCAGTTAGCAGCGCGCTTTTGAAACAGCACAATGTTCCCGAGTTTCCCCGGGGGATGTCTAGACTTTACGTCTGATTTGGAGAATGAAGAGGAAGTTGAGAATGAAATGCTGACATTTCGTCCCTACTCAATGCTCAAAACACAGGCCTCCTTTGAGGAGGTGACGGATCGTAGCACGGGGAATAGGCTGAGCCCCGATCCCCCCCACACCACACGGCCACCAGAGCGCACACCTGTCAACAGAGCAGGGTGCTGGCGGGGCAGGAGCACGCGTGCAGGCACACGTGGGCTCCAGGGACCCAGGTGTGTTGGTTAATTGTTCCACCATTAAGGGCTGGCCACACTAATTACCACCGCTCATCAGCGGCGACCGGGGACCTTTCTTCAAGCGAATTGCATCACGGGGCACTGTCAAGTGTGGCCCTGGGCCCGCAGGGACAGAGGCTGTAGCCAATGACGCCACAGCCCTTCCGAGGCCCAGGTAGCTCTCAGGAGTAGGATTTTTCGGTCTTCAGTCCTGGGGGGTCCAGGGGGACCGACCGGGCCAGCAAATGGGGCAATTACTGGGTGTAATGTCTCCCTCGGAGGAGCTGCATTTCATAAACACAGGCTCCTTAATGGGCTCTGGAGAGAGCCCAAGCCACCTCCCGAGGCCTGGCTTCTTCACATCTATCAAAACAGACCTGCAGGCATGCAGGGACCTGGGGACCGAGACCAAGCTCCCCTCGGCCATCACCCACCAGACGGCGTGCTCCTTTCCTGTGGTACATTAGATATCAGGATAAGGGCTGGCCAGAGAGACAGAGGGTCCATTTCAGGCCAAATTCACGGTGGAGCACGAGCTATTCTTGGTGATGGGCATAATAAGAGGGCTTCTAGCATCTCACCGACCTGCGCAGGAGGGAAGCAATTCACGCGCATTTTCTTTTGATTTTCACTATCCCCCTTGGAGAGAGGAGCGGCAGGAAATACTATTCCCATCTGATGCGTAATAAAGACTGCTAACTTGAATGTAGCAGGGCACCATGGCGGGGGGGGGGGGTCTTGTTGCATTCAGAGCTGAGTTTGTCCCTTGTCACTCCTAAGATTTCCCCACTTTGCAGAGGGAGGCAGTGCCTGCCCCCGACACCCATGGACCTTTTGACTGTCCTGCAGACTCTCCCAGGACCGGGTGTGTCCCTGAAATGACCCCTGCCCCGGGTTTTCTCAGGCAGAAGGTCCCAAGGGCGGGTGGGACTTACTCTTTGGGGAATGGAATGGGTTGAAGCAAGCTGGCCAGAGACGGTCTCCAGTCATCGTAGTCTGACCTAGAACGAGAAGGGATGAGGACGGTGAGGGGTGGTTAGCCAGGGACAGGTTTCCCAGGCGCTGTCCAGGGTGGGCCACAAGATGGAGCAAGCAAGAGTCGGCTTGGGTCACGTGGTGCTGAGCCTGCCCCACCCACCTCGCTTTCCTGGAAGCCGGGAGCCATCTCACATCCCAATGCGGCCAGAGGGCTCCCCGATAAAACCTGTCCAGACCTCCGAATGGCCACCGACAGGGGCAGCCATCCAGTTCCCTGGACACCACCCTGTCCCGCCTGAGCTGAGACTTCGTGGCCACTGGTCGGCCGACTTCTGAGCCATCGGGAGGTGTTGGGGTGGAACTGTATCCCAGGCCCAAATTCCTATCCTGAAGTTCTGGGCCCTCAGGACTTTGGAGAGAGGGCCTTGAAAGCCGCGTTATGATAAAACGAACCCGGGGCCACCCCGACCCATGTCCTCCTAGGAAGAGGAAATCTAGACACAGGAACGTGCACACACGGGGAGGTGGCAGCCACCTGCCAGCCGCGGCCTGAGGACTCAGGAGAGAACCCGGCTGACACCTCGATCTCAGAGTCTCCCCAGAACCACGAAGAAGTACACTCTGTGTTCACGCTCTGTGGTCCAGGGCACTGCAGCCGGGCACGCTAACCTGGGCGCAGGTGAGGACTGTGACGCCGTGCTCACGGAACGGAAAAGCTACGTCCGGTTTCACAAGAAGCAAAACTGCCATGTTGTGTATGTAGGTACGGCTCGGGTCAACCCTCTTGGTTTACTGGAAACTTCTAGTCTTGCTCTAGACAACAGCATTTCTCTTTCTACAGTTAATGCTAATGGTAATCCTAAAAACAGTGGTGGTGAATGGTAACGATAATAATGAAAAAATAACGGGAGTTGTGATTTTGTCTGCACTTTCTACACACATTGCGTTATGCTGAGAGCTTCACAACTCGGTTCATATACTCTTTTTTGTGGAGCTTGAACCCAGCGGCATTCTACTTCCGAGCTACACCCCCAGCCCTATTTTTATTCTGAAACAGGGTCTCGCCAGGTTGATGAGAATCTCACTACTTGCTGAGGCTGTCCTTGAACCTGCGATCCTCCTGTCTCAGCCTCCAAGTACTGGGATTACAGGTGTGCACTACCAAGCCTGGCTATTTGTTTTTATGTTTTGTTTTTTCAATCTTTTTTATTTTTTATTTTTTGGTACTGGGGATTGAACCCAGGGGCATTCTACCTCCGAGCTCCACCCCCAGCCCTATTTATTCTTTATTTTGAAACAGGGTCTCACTAAGTTGTGGAGGGCCTCACTAAGCAGCTGAGGCTGGCCGCGAACCTGCCATCCTCCTGTCTCTGCCTCCCAAGTACTGGGATTACAAGCGTGCGCCACCACGCCTGGCTATTTGTCTTGTTTTTTTGGAAACAGGGTTTCACTAGATTGCTGAGCGTCTCTCTACTTGCTGAGGCTGTCCTAGAACCTGCGATCTTCCTGTCTCAGCCTCCCAAGTACTGGGATTACAGGCGTGCGCCACCACACCTGGTTTCATTTACTCTTTACAAGAGCACGATGAAGTAAAAAAGTCAAATTTCTTTCCAATAAGAAATATCAGTAAGTACAGAACCCCACGGAGCCTGTCAGGCCCTTGTGATCAGAGTGCGACATGGAGGAGGTGGGGTGGGGCTCCCCGTGTGCCTCCAGAGCAGGACATGCCAGGCGCCAGGGCAGCCACGCAGCTTGGGGTCCACGGGGCGCTCCCGGGCGGAGGGAGTCTGTTTTGGATGGGTCTGTTTTGGACTCCTGGGTGCTGGGCTGTCTTAGGCAGGCTCTGGAAGACCTTCCCCTCCTCACACCAACACATCCAGGCCGCCACAAGCATCTCACCTCCCTGCCAGGGAGGAGACACTCTGAGGGGACATGTGACCCACCCACGTCCATGTGACACACGGGGGACTTGAACCCAGCCCAGTGTGACCTGAGCTTGCCTTTCTGGCATCTCATATTCTGGAGCTCTCTGAGCTGCGGGGCTCTTTGGACCCGACATGTCTGAGGCCTCCGGTGGGCCAAGAGCCCTGAGCAGCTGGCTGGGTTGCAGAAGGAATTGGGAAACAGCAGACACTAAGTGTGTACTGAGCTCCCCGGGGATAAAACAGGTTTCTGGAAGCTGAGACCCCACTTTGCGGAGGCCTCTGGGCTGGGAGAGGTGCTGCTCTTAGTGGGAGACTGCTAAGCCCGCCCGGCTGGCCCTTGACCCCTGCCCACGCCCTGGCAGCTGGGCGACACGGCAGGCAGGAGGTCTGCAAGCCAAGCAGGAAGAACAGAGGCTTCATTCATGAGCGTGTTTATGAAGAAGGAAAAAAACGTGTGTCAACTGCATGATGAAACTCAAACCCTCTGCTCCATGAGTTATGAGTCAGGGCAAGACGGCAGAAGTCCTCCGTGTTGGCAGAAGACAGCCCTGGTCGGGGCTGCCTCTGGCCTGCTGGGCCCCTCTCCCAGAACCCGGGGAGGCCTTGCAGGGAGAGAGGTGGGATCGTTCCCTCGAGTGCCGGGGGGACACTCGGGGTGGAGATGAGCTCTCCGACATGCTGAGTGCAATCGGGAGTCGCCCCTGGCTGCGGGGTTGCTGAATGTGGTGGTGCCCAGGCCCGTGTGCACATGCGTGTGCGTGGGGTTCATTTCACAGACATGCAGTCTTCCCTGGAAGGAGGGGAGCATGCTGGGTACCTCCCTGATGTTTCCCCAGCTGACCAGGCCTCCACCCTCTGAGCCCTGAGCACGCTCCAGGCTGCCACACGACCCTGACTGGGGCGGCACAAACGCTGCACTGTTGCATGAGAATGCAGGGTCTCGGGGACCCCCACCCCCACTGACAACAGTCGAGGTGCCAGGCTCCCGAGAGGCCTCCCCAGGAGCGAGGGCCCGGCTTTAGATAGGCACAGGCTGTCAGTTAAACGTGAAGATGCAGCTGTGCCCCGCCCTCTGACAAGCCCCGCAGTCCCCCGACAGCACCTGCGAGCGCAGGTCTCTGGGTCTGGCTTCCTGAGAGTCGGGTAGAACTCTAGTCTCAGAAAGGGGTCTGTGGGCAAGGAGGGGAGGCTTGAGGGCCTCCAGACGCGCGCTCGGCCCCAGGACCGGAGCTCGGCTAGGCCCGATGGAGTGGCCGTGAGGGCCCTCAAAGCAGGTTCCTGGGACCAGGTGCCCATGGGTTTGAGACAGGCCCCCGAGGTGGGGGAGTCAATGGTGGGGCTGGAAAGACCCTGCAGGGCAAGAATCAAAACTCCCCAGTCTGGAGTTGCACAGCTATGGGCACACGAGGGGCAGGGACAGGCCCAACACACATAGCTGGGAGGCGGCACCGCCCAGAGCCCACCTGGACCATATCTCCGTGCTTCTTCTACCAGCCAAACCCACGTGGAGCCCGCCCTGCCTATCGGGAGCTCACCAGGCCAGGGCCCCGGGCACCCTGGACCTTAGCACGGCCCAGCAGAACTGTTTTCCGAACAGATACCCCCTTCCAGAAGGCACACACAACAGAAGTGGGCACACACAACAGAAGTGTGCACACACAACCACACGGCTACCTGGGCACAAATATACACAGCCACATCCCCCCAAACAGACTTCCACACCCATCCACATACGCGAACCACCATCTATGCAGACACACGCATCTGTCTATGAATTCACACAAAACACACTGTCACACACCAAAAACACAGTTCACACAAAACAGAAACAGACTGGATCACACACATGTTTGTACACATACAGAGAAATAAATACACATACATATACACACTCCAACTTGTGTGTGCAAAGTCATGTACACACTCAACAGCTCATGCACAAAGCCAGCACAAGTGCCTAGAGCCTAGAAACACCCATGTTGTGTACTTAACACACTCACACTCAAAACACACATATCAGTTCCTATGGAAAAACCCACACGTGTACCCACATCCAGGTAACA
The DNA here is from genome assembly GCA_004027185.1 of Glis glis. Lineage (NCBI taxonomy): Eukaryota > Metazoa > Chordata > Mammalia > Rodentia > Gliridae > Glis > Glis glis. The sequence continues at coordinate 12,065 of PVJS01008745.1, forward strand.
CCAATACACACCCACAGCCACGTAGACACACACAGACACTCATGTGCTCAGAATGAACCCACATTCATTCGCCAGAATGTGCAGAAACAACCACACGCTCATGCACACACAGCCATGCCTGCACCCCAGGTGTGTGTATATACACCCTCACGCTCACGCCATACTCAGAGATACCGTCACTTGTGCACACCCTCACGTATGCTCATACACACTTGTGCACGAACTCGTAACCCACAGGAGCACCCTGTGCCCCCACACTCACAGCCACACCGGCTCAGGGCTCAGGCACACTTCTACATACCCCAACTCCAGTGCACACACGCAACTCACACAGGCACCATGCCCGACCCCGCATGGCCGCCCCACGGCAGAGCAGGCCCCCCGGCCCCCCACTCACAGCAGTTTGAGGATCTCCACGTAGCAGCCGAGCGTGCGGTCGGCCTGCGGGCCCAGCTCGATGCTCATGGTGCTGCAGGCGGGGCTGACCATGAGGCAGTCGATGAGGTTGGGCTCGCTGTCATTGCCCGCGCAGGCCGTCAGCGCCGGCTGGGCAGTGCTGGTGCGCTCCACCTCCACGTGGATCTCGCTGGAGGCCACGACCACGGATTTGAGCCGCGCCTCGGACAGCGTAGCTTCCTGAGACACCAGGTCCGGGCTGGGGTGCAGAAGGCGCAGAGGTAAGGTGGGCTTCCGGTCGCAGGGCTGCTGGCAGCCATTCCGGATCTCCTTCAGGCTGGGGGAATTGTCGCGGCTGGGGGAAGAGGAGGGACGGGGTATGTGAGCTCGGAGGCGGGGGTGCGGCCATCAGAGAAGTCGTTCGACCATGAGCTGAGATTTAATGAGCGCTCGTGATGCGACAGGCATCAGGGGACTAAATACCCCTGGAATCCCCAGGACAAGGCCACGAGGTAAGACCACCATCGTCCCCACTCCAGAAAGAGGAAACAGGGCTCAGCCCGGGCTCACATGCCTGCAGGCGGGGAGGGGCAGGTTTGGCATCAAGAACCAGGCTGCCTGTGGTTATAGCCTGCTGCAGCCTAGCACAGAGCGGGCGCTCAAGAAATACGTGCCGAGCAAGGAGCGAGCAGACCTCTGCACGGCTGCAGGCTCTCGCGCTCAACTCCGCCAAGGCGCCTTCCCTGGCCTCCTGTCTGACGCATCTGCGACTCCTGCCCCCCTCACTTCCTGTGGTCTAACTGCCCCTCCACATCAGTATCCTCCAGGTCCCGCTCTACTGCCCGCCCCAGCCAACTGGGAAAGGCCTGCCATCAGCCCAGGAACCCCCTCAACGGCTCCAGGTCTGGGCCTCGGAGTCTGCAGGGCCCTGGGCAACACCGCCACCTCCTGTCCCCCATCCGCAGCATCTCCAGCTGCCCGGAGGACCGGGGCTTGCCCAGGGTGTTACTAGAAGCTAACCGGGCAAAGGGCCCTCGGGCATCAATGCTACGTTTATTTGGGGAACACAGGGACAAACACGGTGAAATAAGGCCTCTTTACAGCAGGACTTGTCAGCTCCTTGACCTGGTTAAAGTCCTTCCTCTAAGCGCTTCCAAATGTAGCCGGTTCCCGGCGAGTCCATGCTAATGGGCAGCAACGGGTTTCACCCGCAGTGCCAAGCGCTGCCAAGCAGATACCTACAGAACCGCCACCTCCGAAGTACAGGTGAGGATTGGCGCTTCTAGGGGCTAAGTGACTGTGTCACAGGCTCCTGAGTCCAGGGAGCTGGGCTTTGACTGCACAGCCTGGACTGCTCCCCACTAGGGTGTCTTCCAAGACCCCCTCAGGCCCTGCATATCTGCCTTCTCCAGGAAGTCCCCCTTGACTTCATCCTGCCATAGACCTCCTCTAAACCACCCTTTCCACCGCTGGCTGGACACCTGAACACCCTGGGTACTTCCGAACACCCCAAAGCCCAGTTCGATCGGAACCTCTGGGGTGAGGCCAGGACATGAGTCACTTTCAAGGTTAAGATCCGCCTCCCCAAATGAGTCTGAACCCCATGGTGTGGTTAGACACAGCTGCTCGCCCACCCCACCCCAAGTGTACCACACGCGTGTGCCCTGTGACCTCAAAGAAGCACTCGTTCTGGGTGCAGGGCGGGCCACGTGCTGGCCTTCCGCGCAGCAGCAGCTTCAGGGGCCGTGTGCAAAACACAGACCCAACGCTCAGGGAGGGTGTGAATTTATCTAGCACCTGCCACCAGCCAGGGCCCGGCCGAGCCCACCAACGGTGCTCAATAAATACGTTGAAAACTTTTGCTAGGGGAAAAAATAATCTGCTGGCTAGAGTCCAAGAATTCTGTGGTCGAAGGAAAACTGCGTGTGGTCCGTGGGGGGCGGGGAGCCCGAGTAGCTCCCCTGCTCGGACCTCATTTGCTCTCCCAACGCCCCGCGCTCCGTCTCCCTTTGTTTGCCTTCGCTGGGATTTAGGAGTGGATTTTCAAGGCTGTTTGGCTCTGATCGGTGATTTTCCAGAGAGCCACGTTAACCTGGGTCGAGCTGTCTGTTCTCTGCCTGTGAGAACATCATGTGCCCACCGAGAGCACTGTGGATGCCCGAGGACACTGCGGCTTTATCGCGAAGGGGCCGGCCAACCGGGTGTGAGGGACTGAGCCCGGGACGCATCTCGCCAGCACTGGGCTTCTGGGGATGGTATCCTGGGGGATCTAAGGGCATTGGCTGGGACCCTGACAGCTGGGGGCTCCGAGGGGGCTGGGCTGTGGTAGAGGCTGGCCCGGTAGGAGGGCAGGACTTGGCTCGCCATCACCGTAACTCCACCCTGACACCTCATCGCTATGGCAGTCACTTGACGTCCCCTACGGCTGGTCATGCTTGTCCCCTCCAGCCCATCCTCTGCCCAGAGGCAGCCGACGGGGAGTCTGGAACCGAAACCCCATCTACTCTGTTTTTTTTTTTTTTTTTTTGGTACTGGGTATTGAACCCAAGGGCATTCTACCTCCAAGCTACACCCCCAGCCCTTTTTATTTTATTTTTTGTTTTGAAACAGGGTCTCACTAGGTTGCTGAGAGTCTCGCTAAGTTGCAGAGGCTGTCCTCGAACCTGTGATTGTGATCCTTCTGTCTCAGCCTCCCAAGTACTGGGATCATAGGTGTGCACCACTGTGCCTGGCTCCTCCTCTACTTTAAAAGCCACTGTTGACTCACCAAGGTTCTCAGAATAAAAATCCCCTGCTGAAGCACAGAACAGCCTTGCCGCACAGGCGTGGTCGGATCTGCAGTCTCGGGCCCAGACTTGCTAAACTGAATTTTTTTTTAACATCACCCCAGAAGTGAACATGAGGTCTGAGAAGCTCCACGCCTCTCCTCTTCCAACTTGGGTTTTTTTTGTGGGGTGGTAGTACTGGGGATTGAACACTGAACTACACCCCCAGCCTTTTTATTTTTTATTTTGAGACAGGGTCTTGCTAAGTTGCCCAGATGCCTCAAATTTGTGATCCTCCTGCCTCAGCCTCCCAAGTACTGGGATTATAGGGGTGTGGCACGGTGCCTGGCTCCTACTCTATCTTTTGCTTCTCTTTCTCTCTGTTCCAGTCACACCAATTTCCTTCAGTTCCTCCCCCGCAGAGGCCCTCTACCTTCAGTGTGTAGCACAATCACCTATAGAGTTTAAGGATGCAGATTCCTGGGTCTCCAGCCCAGAAAAGCTGCATCCGGGAATCTGCATTTTTTTTTTTTTTTCAGTACTGGGGATTGAACCCAGGGGCATTCTACCTCCGGGCTACACCCCCAGCCCTATTTTTTTATTCTTTATTTTGAAACAGGGTCTCACTAAGTTGCAGAGGGCCTCACCAAGTAGCTGAGGCTGGCCATGAACCCGGATCCTCCTGTCTCAGCCTCCCAAGTACTGGGATTACAAGTGTGTGCCACCACAACCGGCTTTAGGGAATCTGCATTTTAAAGGAGCAGTTCAGGTAGTTCTGAGATAGGTGTTCAAGGACCGAGGAGAGAAAAATACCATGATCACTGGCAACGCCGCCCATTACCGCCTGCCTCTGTGTGCGCTGTGCCCCTGCCTGGGTCACCCTCTTCCTGCCTCTTGCCTTGTTGATAGCCGGGAGGGCTCAGCTGAAATACCACCTCCCTGAAGGGCCCTTCCTCACCTCCCCTAGAGCTGGAGTTCTCTACTTTGGCTGTGGGAGTCAAAACAATGCAGCTGGGCCTGGTGGCCTACACCTGTAATCCCAGTACTTGGGAGGCTGAGACAGGAGGATCTGGGTTTGCAGCCAGCCTCAGCAACTTAGCAAGGCCCTCAGCAACTTAGTGAGACCCTGTTTCAAAATAAAAAATAAAATAGGGCTGGGGGTAGAGCTTGGAGGTAGAATGCCCCTGGGTTCCATCCCCAGTACCACAAACAAACAAACAAACAAACAAACAAACAAACAAACAAACAAATAAACCAAGCCAGGGTCACTCCTATGAACTCTAAATGGCAGTTGGTGGGGTCAGGTATCCTTTTTCTTTTTTCTAGATATACAACCTGCAGCATATTGGTAAATATCTAACCACCGATTATCCAGGGAAAAGACCCTGATTTGTACTGCTTGCCAATTGCCTTGGTGTAAACACCCCACAGCAACCGACCTGGAGCCCCCAACATGACATCGCTGGCCGCGGGCTGGGAGGAGGGCGGGAGCCGCTTCTGCACGCCTGGGCATAAGGCATGGACCTGTGTGTCATAGACTTAGGGCAGGGCTCCTTGACTCAGCTTTGCTGGCACCTGCGGCAGGCAGCTCTGGTGGGGGAAGAGCTATCCTGAACACGGCAGGATGTTTAACAGCATCCCTGGTTTCTTTCTTTCTTTTTTGTGTGTGGTACTGGGGATTGAACCCAGGGGCATTCTACCTCCAAGCTACACCCCCAGCCCTATTTTATTCTTTATTTTGAAACAGGGTCTCACTAATTTGTGGAGGGCCTTGCAAGTTGCTGAGGATGGCTGCAAACCTGCGATCCTCCTGTCTCAGCCTCCCACGTACTGGGATTACAAGTGTGCGCCACCACGCCCGGCTAGCATCCCTGGTTTCTACCCAGCCTATGCCAGGGGCATTTCTGTGGCAACCAAAAACATGTCCAGACATTGCCAAATATCCCCCGGGAGGAAAGCAGTCCTTGGCTGAGAACCACTGACATAAAGCAGGCTGCAGGGCGAACCATTTCCAGGAGCCCTGACGTCCCATCACGCCCTGCCTCCAAGTCCCCGCCCCAGCGGTGGCCTCTATTCTGGCCTTATTACCACGATGAGTTCCGCCTCCTCTTGAGCTTCTTGTAAAGAGAACCACGCAAGCTGGGCGTGGTGGCGCACGCTTGTAATCCCAGTACTTGGGAGGCGGAGACCGGAGGATCCGGGTTCGTGGCCAGCCTCAGCTACTTAGTGAGGCCCTCCGCAACTTAGTGAGACCCTGTTCCAAATAAAGAATAAAAAATAGGGCTGGGGGTGTAGCTCAGAGGTAGAATGCCCCTGGGTTCAATCCCCAGTAGCACAAAAACAAAACAAAACAAAAGATATGTAGGAGTGAGACTGCTGGACCACAGGGTCTAGCTATACACTCCTATTTTTCGAAACCTTCCCGGGTGACTGATCTGCAGCCAGGATGGAGCCCCCTGCTGGACATGTCAACTGACTCCTCCCGCCACTGGCCTGAGCAAACTGCGTGGGACAGCTTGCTCTGTGGCTCTCGCCACCCACGGGGAGGGTGGGGCTCCGCTCCTCATTCTGTGTGGCCCTCAAGCGGTGCGGAGTGGAGTGGGTGGGCAGCATGGCTGCTCCCTGTCTGGGTGGCAGCGTGAAGGTCCCTGTTCTGGTCCTTCCCACCTAGGACCTCCTCCTGGGATGCAAACCAGGAGAGACTTCCATTTTCTCTGCCGCGCTTCCTGCTCCTGGGTCAGGGAAACCTCACTCCCAGGCACCCATGAGGACTTGGGGACTTGGAGAGAGAGCTCCTGTCCCCACCCTACCCAGCACAGGTGTCCAGAGCAGCCCAGCAGACTAGGCGGGTCAGAGGCTTTGGGAGAACGGGAGCCTGAGGAATATCTGTGTGTTTCTGCATGCATATGCATGTGTCGTTGTGTATCTGCTTATGTGTGTGTGTGTCTGTGTATCTGTGGGTCACACTTTTTTTTTTGGTACTAGGGATTGAACCCAGGGGCATTCTACCTGAGTTATACCCCAGACCTTTTAATTGTTTTTTTAATTTGAAACAGGATCTCGCCTTGAACCTGCAAGCCTCCTGTCTCAGCCTCCCAAGTACTGAGATTACAGGTATGCATCACTGCACCCAGCTTGTGGGTCACACTTTTGATGATTTCCTGCTTCCTGGCCTCCCCCGACGTGCAGGTGACCTCCAAGAGCTACTGTTTGAGGCAAGGGATCGTCAACACGCAGGGAGCTGCGGGCTGTGCACTGTGTACTGACTTCTGGCTTTCTCTGCTTGAACGTGCTGTAGGCCCTAGAACAGGCACTTGGAAATGACCTGTGCGAATCACGCCCCGATTCTGGGAGCAGGTTGCCTTTTCCTAAACCAGGAAACAGTGCGAGACTGAACGTGGTCCCTCATGAATATGAGGACTGCACCGAGGGCATTAAAAACAGCCATGGGGAAATGCCCCGAATCTAGCAAGGCCTCTCCCTATTCCTTCCCTCCAAACTCAGAGCATGGTGTTTGTTTTAGAAGTCCCATCTGCCCGGGTTTCCAGGGACTCGGCGTGCTTGGCTGCCTTTTCTTTGAGAAAACACTTTAGTACACTCTGCTGGACCCCAGTGCCGGGGGTGCCTGGACAGCATGGTCCCCTTGGAGTTGTGCTGTGCACCCCCTAAATGACTGGGCTGCAGCAGATACCACTGTGTCCTGCACGTCATCTCCCCTCCGATGACCCCAGAGGCCGCTGCAGAAAGTTCCTCACAAACTAATGGCACCTGTGTCACTATCCCAGAAGCAGGCTCAACTAGTGAAGCATGGAACCTGGTGAGTAACTGCCCGGGTGTCACGCCCTCACGGGGACAACTGAGTGTGTCCTGTACAGTGTCCTGGGGTAGAGGGTCTCAGAGGGAGGACAGGCCTGCAGTCGCCGGTCGTCACCTGCTGATGAACTTGGCTTGACCACCGATTCTCCCTGCCCACCTCCCTCCCACCACCGAGTAAGCCGTGCCCACCCAATCCTGGGCTCAGGTGCTCCCAGGGATCCAAGCCCAGAGTGGCCCTGCCATGACCCCTCCCCAGGTGCTTGCTCCTTCACTGTTTTGATGCCTGTGTGGGTTCTGTCCCAGCTGACACAATCCTGCCTGGAGGAGGCAGCACACAGTTGACGGCACTCAATCCCCAGCACCCAAAACCGTGCCTGGCCCACAGCAGATGCCCAAGAAAACCAGCCGACCACAGGCAGTCTTATGTTCTCAACAAGGCAATGGGGCACGGCTCACTGCCAGCCCGTGCCCACACACACACACTCGCACATGCATCTGCATGCCCGTGCACGCTCATACGTGTGCACATATTCACAACCCCCTACCCCAATGTGTCGCACGGCCACGTGGTGAGACACCTTTGCACAGGGCCAAGGTTCCTAAGCCTGATTTCCATGCTGTTGCGCAGGCGCCGGTGCCGATCCAATGCCTGCCTTTCCAGTGACCTCCCCGGGCCGCCCTGCACCCCCGGGCCCGCCTCCCCCCCGCCTGGGCAGGGTGGACCAGCACACTCCCTGGTGACGTGTGCCCACCCAGAGGTGGCAGAGGCTGACCTGTTGATGAACTCTTCGTAGCAGGAGTAGATGGCGGCCAGGCACACGGCCACCAGGTTGGGCAGGACCCGGGGGTGGGGGCAGTGCCCCGTGGGGCCGTGCATGCTGCAAAAGAGCAGAGGGCGGGGTGAGAGGCTGCGGGGGCTGGCTGGGGGCTGGCTGGGGCCTGCAGACCAGGGGCGCCTGGCTGGAATCTAGCCGAGAGGCTCCACAACCCCTTAAACTCCACCCCCAGTGTCCTAAGCTGGAACGTGAGGGGAACGGTCCCCTGCCGGAAGGTGACAGCCGGGAGCACGCTTCCTAGTGCACAGGAAGACTGAGCGCATGGCATCTGTATGTCCTGGGACGGTCAGTCACGTCTGCAGCTGGTGGCGCTGGAATAATTAATCACGCCAGCCTGCCATACGCTCACAAGCGTGCTTAGCATGGGGTCTGGGATGGTCCCTGAGTCCTCGGTAAGAGCCAGCTGTTACTGTCTGTCTCAGCCATCTCTGTGCCTCAGTTTCTCATCTGTAAAACGGGCTGATTGTGCGCCTGGGGATGACACCTGCGACATATCTGGGAAACTGTCACTGTAGCCACTGTCACTAAGTCAGGCCCGACATGACCAACTCCACAAACCCCAACCCGGGGCTTTTGGGGGCCCTGAAGTCACAGGGCTCTGGCAGAAGGACACAGCGCTTGGGTTTGGAAATCTGAGCACTGGTGGGTGTATTTTAGAAATCTGTAGCTTCGGAACTGGTTTAACCAGGTTTCTTTGGTTTTCTGTAATACAGGAGAGGAGGTAGTAACGAGGCCAGCCAACCCTCACGCCACACTTCTGCGCTGTCCTGAGCCTCTTGCTCGCTCCGGCTCACTGAATTCTCACACTAACTGGGTCCTGGGGTCTCGCTTTATAGACAGGAAACTGAAGCATGGAGAGAGAGACAAAAACTGAACAGAAAAGCAAACGAACCAACCCCGAACACCACGAGGGAGCGAGAGCCAGGGTCTCTGGCTGCCTCTGGGGGGTGGCTGCTCAAGTCCCTAGTGACCCTCCAGGACCACCAGGGCAGACCCTGTCCTAAACACCCAGCAGCACCGGGTTGTCGCAGGACCCGGGGAGACACTAACTTATTTGGGACTCTTACCCTTTCCCGGCTGAGCACTGTGCACTGTGCCATGGGTCTCCTCACACATCGTCTCATTTAATTGCACAACAGTCCCCCTCCCCCAGGAAATGGGATCAGAGAGGTATAGTGACTGGCTCAATGTCACACAGCAAGCTAGTGGCTCAGGTCCGGGGGCCTTTGACAGCACCCGCGGCTCCTCCCTGGTGGCATGGAGCAGGCGGTGCTGGGGGTGGGGGAGGAAGCTGGCTCACCTCTGAATGAACTTCTTCACTACTTCCATCCCGGCGTTGAGCTCGTTCAAGGCGAGGATGTACTCCTGAGTGAAGAGCCTCAGTCGCGGGCACTTCCCAAAGTCCTGCGGAGAGAGCGGACGGGCGGGGCTGGAGAGACTGGAGCCAGGCCTGCGGCCACGGGAGCCACCAGCTGTCCAGAGCCGCTCCAGCCCAATGGACCCGCCCCGCACGCCCTCGCTCACACCTGCTGGCCCCTGGGGGCGACCAGATGTCCTGAGCGGGAGCCCCTGGCTCTCCCGGCAGTGCGGAGGCCAGCGCCACACAGATGTGGTCAGAAATCACCGAGCTCAGCCCCTCTGCGCCACCGTGAGGGCCGACAGCTCCGGGGAAGCCAGGAACTCCTAGGCAGCCACCCCAGAGCTCCCAGCAATCCAAGGTGCTCCCCCCAGAGTGGGGGGCTCAGTGTGGGGGGGACTCTGGACTTCCCGGGGGTGTGCATGAGGCAAAGCCAGCACTGTGCAAAAGCAGCTCCCTGTGTCCCCAAACTAGCGAGGAGCCACCTGCTCTTTCTCCGGAGTGACAGTGTGGCGGGAAGGAAGGGGACCTGCCCGGATGCGATGGCGCCGGCGCGGCTCCTCAGGTTCCCCGCCTGCCTCAGTGAGGCGTACTTGCTGGGCCCCAGAACTAAGCTAAGGAGTGCCCGGTGACCGAGTGCTTTAGGCTGGAGAAAAGCCACCCCCAAAAGGCACACGGGGGACAACAGCAGACGAGAGAGAGCGACAAGGAGAGGGGGCTGCGCAGAGAAGGGATGAGAAGGGCATGGTGTGTGTGTGTGCATGCACGCATGTGTGTGTGAGAGAGATATGGGTGTGGAAGGAGGTGCGTGTGAGATGTGTGTTTAGAAGGTGTGTGTATGTATGTGACAGAGATATGGGTGTGGAAGGAGGTGCGTGTGAGATGTGTGTTTAGAAGGTGTGTGTGTGTGTGTGTGTGTGTGTGTGTGTGTGTGTGTGAGAGAGAGAGATGGGTGTGGAAGGAGGTGTGGGACATGGGCGTGACAGGCGTGTGTGTGAGGACATGGCCTGGCGCAGGGGTGCGGAGGGAAGGTGGCTGGCGTGTGTGGTGTCATGGGCAGGAGGGAGGAGGTGGCGGCGGGGGAGGGAGGACCTGCAGCGTAGGCAAAGGCAGAGACGCCGTCCGGTGGGCAGCTGTCTTGAGCCGGCAGGCACCCATCTGTGACCACTGCTTAATTAAGGGGCACCCGCCAGGGGAACAAGGATCCCGTGCCCCAGCCGAGTGACGCTCAGTGGGGGCTGGTGGCTCGCGGGCTCAGCAGGAGAAGGGACAGGGACAAAGCTGGGAGAGAAGTGTGCTGGCCAGGAAGGGGCCGTCCGCTCTGACCACCTGCGCTCATTCCCACGCTCACGGTCAGGGACAGAGGCTGGGACGCCTGGCACCTGGACTTCCCGGGACTTCCCAAACAGGAAACTGACGTGGCCAAAACTGCAGGCTGTGAACTAACGCGATGCAGGGTGACCTGGTGTCACGCCTGGGGCGGCTGTCGGAATCCTGACTCTCCCCTTGGAAGCCAGATGTCCCTAAAACCCCTATGAAACAGTTTGCTGACCGCAATAGGACATGCAAAAGTGTCTATGCCCCCAGAAGGCATCGCGCTGGCCGAGCATGCCTTCTGCGTGCAGCTCTGTCTTTGACAAGCTGAAGTCCTTTGCCAGAAAACCCCAGGACCTTTGCTCTGGTCACCCTACACCACACCCAGCAGAGATGGCAAAGCTATGGCGCAGAGCCCCGTCCTGTCCTTCCAGCTGGCCCCACAGCCAGTGCCCCTCTTGAAACCATCAGAGCCCACAGTAAGGCAGAAATCCCTCCCACCCCCGGGGGCATTTCCTTGTCCTAGAGAAAGAACTACCCAGGTGTCCCTTGCCCCTGTTCAGAAACAAGCAACGAATTTACCCCAAATCTAGGAGGATCTCAAAAGTGAGCAACATTTGATTATGGTTTTTTATCACCCAGGGAAGAGATTCGTGAGTGGAGTCACCATGTTCAGTTGGAAGTGGCGCCTGAAAGTGTGGGAAAGGAGTCTGACACTCTCTCTGGCTCTGCAGGTGTAGTGCTGCAATCGATTAATGATGTCTGCCATGAGCAGGGAGGGGGTGAGTTATACATATTCTTTTTTTTTTCTGGTCCTGGAGATTGAACTCAGGGGCATTCTACCTTTCTACCTCCGAGCTACACCTCCGGCCCTTTTTAATTTTTTTCTTTTAAATTTTTATTTCGAAACAGGGTCTTGCTAAGTTACTGAGGTTCTTGCTAAGTTGCTAAGGCTGGCCTCAAACCTGTGATCCTCCTGTCTCAGACTCCCAAGTACTGGGATGACAGGCATGTATCACCATGCCCGGCTAAGTCTTACATCTTCTTGAGGGCCTGGTGTGGGACATCACAGGGAAGACAGGAAGAGTATCAGGAACGCAGGGGTCTGCAGGCCGCCCTTTCCAAGGGTGTTTTCATGTATCAGGTGGCAAAGTCCAAGCAGGAGGCCAGCTCAGTACCACACGTGGGAGGGCACAGTCCTGGCCTCAGGGACCTCGGCTCCCTCATGCATGCTCACAGAGGCTCAGCAGACCCTGGGTAGGGTGCCTGCCCAGCCTTCTAGGGTCCCAGGCTCCTCCTGTGCATATGATGTCACAGGGCCACCTTGAGGTGAATGGCACTCTGCCTGGCCCCAAGGTGCGCCTAAGTATCTGTGACTACGTTAGCTTTCCTTATTCCTAGCGGCTCCCCCAGGGGCCAGTCAGCGGACCTTGCTAATTAAGCCCCAGCTTCCCCACACGCAATGCTGAGGAATAATATCTGCTGTTCTCGTTGGGATGGCGAGAATAGGAAGGGACCTCACAGGTTCCTGACACCCCGTCCAGGAACTGGGCAAACAGATCACCCCTTTGTATCGTAATAGCTGCCTGAAGTCTATCCTCCACTCCGATTTGCACCATTCCCCACTAGTGTCCTAATGCCACTGGGGGCCCCATGGCATTCAGCCGTCGCATCTCCCTGGGCTCCTCCCAGCTGTGTCAGTTTCTAGACGCCCCATTGTTTCTGACGGCCTTGACGGTTTTGAGGGATCTTGTGGGTCGTCCCTGGCTGGGGGGTCTCAGGATGAGATCCATATTTTTCTCCTGATGAGACTTGGTGATGGATTATCAGGGGGATGACCCCAGGGGTAAAGTGTCACTCTTGTCACCTCATGGAAGGGTCCCCACTCTCAACACGGCCATCGCTGTTGACTTGGCCTTGTCACCTGGGTATCTGCTGGTTCCCCACTGTGGAGCTACACTGTCCCCATTTACACCTCTCTTTGGGAGGAAGTCACTGTGCACAGCCCACAAAAGAGGGGTCACGCTTCACGTCCTGGAGGGTGGAGCATCCACGTACACTATCCGGGGCTCCTCTGCGTGGGACCCGTGTCCCTCGCCCCAGTTACAGTATTTTGGTTATTCTTACCCACTGTGAAAAGATTCCTCCTGTTACCTTAATGGAAAAAAAAAAAAACATGGGCAAGGAGGACAGGCAGCAGGAAGCCCCCGAGTCCTTAAACAGAATCTTCTAGACCAACCCCATCCCCCACCTCCACGGGAAAGCCCAGGCTGGGTGTCAGGGACTCACCATGTTATGCTTGAGGATCCTCTGCACCACGGGGGTGAACACCTCGATGACCACCATGGAGCGGGGCCGCTCTCTGCAGTGCTGCGGGCGGAGGGGAGGGACGGTCAGCGCGGGCCCGGGCATCCTGTCCATGCCCGTGGCCTCCAGCAGGCCTGGCGCCTGGGGCCCAGCGGTGGTGCCCAGCTTCCCCTGCACGGCCATCCCACCCATCTGGCCATCCCACCCATCCATCCACCCACCCACCCATCCACCCACCCACCCATCCTCCCATCCTCCCATCCACCCATCCACCCATCCACCCATCCACCCATCCACCATCTATTTGCGATACTGGGATTGAACCTAGGACCTGCTGCATGCTAGGCAACCGCTCTACCACTGGGCTATACCCTTAGCCCTTTTTACTTTTTATTTTGAGTCAGGGTCTTGCTAAGCTGCTGAGTCTGGCCTCAAATTTGTGATCATCCTGCCTCAATTTTCCGAGTCACTGGGATTACAACGGTATGCCATTGTGCCCAGTTTGCATAGCTTTTTTTTTTTTTGGTACTGGGGATTGAGCCCAGAGATTCTACCTCCAAGTTATACCCCCAACCCGATTTTATTTCTTATTTGGGAACAGGGTCTCATTAAGTTGTGGAAGGCCTCGCTAAGTTGCCGAGGCTGGCTTTGAACCTGGGATCCTCCTGTCTCAGTCTCTCAAGTACTGGGATTACAAGTGTGCACCACCATACCTGGCTTGCACAGCTTATTTTGTGTGTGTGTGTGTGTGTGTGTGTGTGTGTGTGTGTGTGTGTGACACTGGCGATTGAGCTCAGGGGTATTCTACCTCCGAGCTATTTTTTATGTTTATTTTGAAACAGGGTCTCACTAGGTTGATGAGAGTCTCACTACTTGCTGAGGCTGTCCTCGAACCTGTGATCCTCCTGTCTGAGCCTCCCACGTACTGGAGTTACAAGCATGCACCACCACGCCCAGTTATCACTTATTTTTAAAAAGATTTTTTTCTTTTTTCTTTTTCGCACTGCTGGGGATTGAACCCAGGGCCTCATGCATACTAGGCAAGTGTTCTACCAATGAGCTACATCCCCAGCCCAGACTTCCTTTTTTTAAAGCAGTTTTAGCAAAACTGAGAGGAAGATGGAGAGGCTCCATACACGCCCTGTTCCCACAGATCCACAGCCTCCTCCGCCATCAGCATCGGGCAGCGCGGCATCCTCTGCGCTTGCGACAAACGTGATGCTACCTACACTGCACATCATTAGCACCCATGGTCCAAAGCTAACACTGGGGCTCCCTCTTGGTGCTATACATTCTGTGCATTTGGACAAATGCATAAGGACACATATCCTCTGTTACAGTAGCAGACAGAGTAGAGTTGCTGCCCTCAAATTCCTCTGGGCTCTGCCTGTTCCCCCTCCCTTCATCCCAAGCCCTGGCGGCCCCTGATCTCTGCGCTGTCTTCACAGTTCTTCTCAAAATGTTACATAGAGCCGGGCGTGGTGGCACACGCTTGTAATCCCAGTACTTGGGAGGCTGAGACAGGAGGATCCCAGGTTTGCAGCCAGCCTCAGCTACTTAGTGAGGTCCTCCGCAACTCAGACCCTGTTTCAAAATAAAGAATAAAAAATAGGGCTGGGGTGTAACTAGGAGGTAGAATGCCCCTGGGTTCAATCCCTAGTACTGCAAAAAAAAAAAAAAGTTACATAGACGTTGGGTATTCCTTATCTGAAATGAAGCAGTGTTTCAAACATTTTTGGATTTTGGAATATTTGCATACACATAACGAGAGATCTTACGGAGGGGACCCAGGTTTAAATACAAGATTCACTTATGATGTTAAATATACTTCTACACATAGCTTGAGGGTAATTTTACACAGCATTTTTAGAGTGCCTGCATTGTGTGTGTGTGTGGGGGGGTACCGGGGATGGAACCCAGGGGCATTCTACCTCTGAGCTGTACCCCAACCTTTATTTTGAAACAGCGTCTTGCTAAGTTGCTGAGGCTGGCCTCTATTCTGCGATCCTCCTGTTGCAGCCTCCCAAGTTCCGGGATTACAGGTGTGTGCCACCATGTCTGGTGAGCACCTACATTTTGACCGTAACCTGTCGGGTGAGGAATTTTCCATTCCTGTAACTAGGGGCATTCTACCTCCTAATTACAATTTACCATGTCAGTGATCAAAGCATTCTGGATTTCGGAGCACTTTGGATTTCATATTTGCAGACCAGGGATGCTAAACTCATGTTGGACTGACACAGCATTTAGCCTTTTTAGTTTTTTTTTTTTTTTTTTTTTTTTTTGCTTAGGAACAAGCACTAAAGATTCCACCAGTCTTTTTATGGCTTGATAGGTCATTTCTTTTGAATGAGGAGTAAGATTCCACCATATGGATATACCATCATTTTTTTATCTATTCATCTATTGCAGGACATCTTGGTGGCTTCAGAGTTTGGGCAATTATGAATAAAGTGGTTGCAAATATCTGCATGTAGACTTTTGTGTGGATATAGGTTTTCAACTCATTTGGGTAAAAAACCTAGGAGTGCTGTAGCTTTTTTCTCTTCCCCTTCATTTTTTGGAAGGAAGAATTAGATAGGATTGTTTGCTTGCTATTTCGGGGAGGGGTGCTGGGGATTGAACCCAGGGGCATTCTAACTCCAAGCTACACCCCCAGCCCTATTTTATTTTTAGGTTTTTTTTGCAGTACTGGGGATTGAACCCAGGGGCATTCTACCTCCGGGCTACACCCCCAGACCTATTTTTTATTCTTTATTTTGAAAAAGGGTCTCACTAAGTTGCGGAAGACCTCACTAAGTAGCTGAGGCTGGCCATGAACCCGGATCCTCTGGTCTTAGCCTCTCAAGTACTGGGATTACAAGCATGCACCACCATGCCCGGCTTATTTTTAGTTTGAAACTGGGTCTTGCTAGGTTGATGAGAACCTCACTACTTGCTGATGCTGTCCTTGAACCTGCGATCCTCCTGTCTCAGCCTCCTAAGTACTGGGATTACAAGTGTGTGCCACCACGCCCGGCTTGATTTTTGCTTTGATCTAAAAGTTTGAGACTGTTTCAGATGGTACAAAGACAGAGAGACTGTTCCGGTGTGAGTTTTTTGTTTTGGACTGGGGATTGAACTCAGGGGCATTCTACCTCTGAGTTACACCTGCAGCTCTTTTTATTATTATTTTTTTAATTTCAAAATAGGTGTCCCTGAGTTGCTGAGGCTGACCTTGAACTTGCCATCCTCTGGCCTCAGCCTCTGGAGTAGCTGGGATTGAGGGCTGCATGACACTGGAGCCTGGCGGGTGCTTTTTTTTTTTTTTCTTGAAACAGAAGGCTTCTGGCGTAGATGGCACCACCCCCTACTGTCCCGCATGCATTTATAACCCACTTGGCTTCTGTGTGACCCAAGGTGCTGAGTTTCCAACCCCGGGATGAGGACAATGGGCCCGGGACAGGAGACACCAGGGCCAAGTAAATAAACTTTCCTGAGATCTTGGGCTGCCAGGCCTGGCAGTCTGGCAGGAGAGGCTGCTTGCTGAGTCCAAGAGCTGCTCCCTGGCCAGAAGCTTCGTTCCCTCCCAGCTCCCCTCCTGGGCTCCGACCCCCAGAGGACGTCATGGCTGGGCCCCTTCCATTCCCAGAGCAGGCCTCTCCTATCTCTCCTATTTTATTTATTTATTTTTGCAGTACTGGGGATTGAACTCAGAGGCATTCTACCTCTGAGCTATACCCCTAGCCGTACTTTTTATTCTTTATTTTGAAACAGGGTCTCACAAAGTTGCGGAGGGCCTCACTAAGTAGCTGAGGCTGGCCACGAACCCGGATCCTCTGGTCTCAGCCTCTCAAGTACTGGGATTACAAGCGTGCACCATCACACCCAGCTTGCTGAGAGTCTCTCTACATTGCTGAGGCTATCCTCAAACCTGCAATCCTCCTGTCTCAGCCTCCCAAGTACTGGGATTACAAGCGTGCGCCACCATGCCCAGCCCAAAGCCTCTTCTATTTTAGCACCTGCAGGATTCTAGCAGGCTTTCTTTGGTCCTGAAGTGCACTCTGGCACATGGGGTCAGCTGATATCGCTGCAGATGGCTTCTGATGAAGGGTGGAAGAGGAGGGCACGGTCCTGCCTGAGTCCTCCCCGTCCAGCTCACATCCCTGTTGCACACAGAGCACAGCCTAGCCAGGTCTGGGGTCACGCTTGTCCATGGTGGACACAGCCTGCATCTCCCCAAAGGGCAGCATGTGACTACGGAAGGGGACAGAGGCCCCACGCTCATGGGCCCAGGGAAGGACGAGGATGAGTTGGCAGGAATAAGGGAAGGTCTGGGGAGGGCCAGGCCCAGGCCATGTGCTTTTCTAAGCACATCAGATCATTACATTTAAAACCACACAGCAAACAACAAGCAGGCGTGTGAGCCGGTGCAGCCCCCAGGCCGCTGAGCCGTGCCCTGGAATGTGGATGCCCGGCCGCGGAGTGGCTGGGCATGCACTGCTCAGATCCTGCTGTGAGGCTGGCACTGGGTCCCTGGGAACGGATGCCCGGCTCCACGGTTCCTCAGAGCTAACCTGGCATACCCTGCCAGCTTCCCCTGCTCAGGGAAAGCCCCACGGCTGGGCCCCCACCGCGGGCCAGCCGGCGCTCGGAGGAGCCTCGGCTAATAATAACTCAGCTCTGACGTCAGGAGCCCAGAAAATCAGCTGCAAACTACCTCTCAAGACAGCCAGGAAGTTATTCCAGAGAAAAGCTAAACATTTGTCCCTGAGCGTGGGGCTGGGACCCTGATCCTGCTTTCACCTGTCTGGCAGGGGGGCTGTGGCCCTAAGAACAGATGCCCTGCGTGCCCTCCACCTGCACTGGGGCCCCTGACCTAGGCCGGTGGGGCCTGGGACTTCAGCCTTTTTGTGCAAACCTGACCCCCGGCGTGCATACAGCCTCCTGCAAACAGAGCCCGTCTTGGCAACGCCGTACCTTGCAAAAGAATTCACAGAGATCTGGGGGTGGATGGTTGTTTTCCAGCAAAGGAGCGATGGCCTGAAAGACAAGGAATAAGTGTCAGCGAGACGGAACTGCACGGTGGACCCGGGGGCGACGGGGCCTGGGTATCCACAGAAGAGGGCTGACACAACGGGAACACGCCCTTCTGCCATGCCTTGAGCAGGAAAAGCTCATTTTTCTGATCTGTAGACCGGGGCTGCCTTTAGAAGCTGAGAAAGGCACTGGGCTTTTGGAAACAGCACATCCACGTTGATGCATATAAATTTAGGGGTTCCGTGGCCTGCTGACATCCACCCATGTCCCGTTCGGATCGAGAGCCCTAAAGAGGCAGGGCATCATAGTAGTCAAATACCGCGCCATGCTACAGAGGCACTGGAGCAGCCTCAGGTTTTGGTCTGGGGCGGGAAGTCCTGGGACCAACTGGGCCCTGCAGATGCTAAGGGAGAACCGTACAGCTTGGGGCAGACCCGAGTCCAATCCTGATTTTTGCCATTTGTAATGGTCATGGCCATTACAGCAGGCTCCCTCATCTCTCACATCCCGTGGCTTCCCACCTGGAAAGGAGCCCAGAGAGTCACCGCCAGGGTCAGCGTGGCAACAGGTGGAGAGAGAGGCGCCTCAGACTTGGCTAGCCGTCAACGGCTCTCTCTCTGTGGTGGGGCCTGTCCTGTGCATTGTAGGAGGCTGAGCGGGCTCCCTGGTCTCCACTCACTCGATGCCAGGAGCATCCACCCTCTCTTCCCAGGGGTGGCGATCAAAACTGACTCCTGCCACAGTTCGTTTCATATTAAGGAAGGGTAGAATAGTCAGTGCTCCTCGGCTGAATTTCTTAGCAAGCCTTCTCTGGCTAGTTGTACAATAATAGCAATAATAATGGTTCTGCTTGCTACAGGGACCATTAGGGACAGGAAAAGTATAAATGGATACCAATGAGAGATGCCACTGGCTGATCAGTCATGCAGGTGGGTGTACCCGAAAAATGAACTCACCCAAATGGAGCTTCCTGCCTCCCCACACCAACAATCAGGCCGACAAACAGCGGGACACCAGGCACAGGTCTTCTCTGCCTAGGGCTGCACCGGCCAGTAGCCACAGGTGGTAGTTTCAATTTATTTATTTTTGGTACTGGGTATTGAACCCAGGAGCATTCTACCTCCAAGCAACACCCCAGCCCTTTTTATTTTTTACTTTGAAACTGGGTCTTGCTATGTTGCTGAAGCTGGCCTTGAATCTGCGATCCTCCTATCTCAGCCTCCTAAGTACTGGGATTATAGGCGTGCACCACCATGCCCGGCTAAAGAGCTCATAATTTTGCAGAACTTTTCTAAAAGCCTGACCCTCTGCTCAGCATGGTAGGTGCATTCGCTTGCAGAACCCTCAGTAGCACTAACACCTTCACAGACAAGGAGACCGAGGCTTAGAACGTTAAGTTAGCTGGCAATGGCTGGGGTGACCATCTGGTTAACTGAAACCATTCTAGAGGCGATTATAAAGAACGGGGTAGACCAGGATGATTCTGTCCTCCGGGGGACGCCTGCCATCTCTGGAGACATCTCTGTCCCCACAGTGATGCTACGGGCCTCTCGTGAGTCAAGACCAGAGATGTTGCCGGACACCTAGCAATACACAGGGCAGACCCCTCCAACAAAGATCCTTCCTCAAATACCACCCGTGCTGAGGGGGAGACACTCCGGGGTCAGACATGCACAACTTAGAAAAATCTCGAAGACACTGTCCGATGAAAACTAGATGCAGAATGACACAGTGATGTCGATAACTGAGACTCACAATGGAATCCGTCTGTCTGGGCCACTACCACTCGAAAGTGGGGTGCTCTGAAGAAAGCACCAAGACAGGCTGAAAAAAACAATTGTGTGTGTATGTGGTGCTGGGGACTGAACCCAGGGGCACTTTACCTCCGAGCTACATCCCAGCCCTATTCTATTTTTTATTTTGAAACAGGGTCTTGCTAAGTTGCTAAGGCTGGTCTCTAACCTGCGATCCTCCTGTCTCAGCCTCCCAAGTACTGGGATTACAGGCATGCACCATCGTGTTCAGCTTATTTTTTTTTAACCATGAAATATACTCATGAAATGCTCCTCATGAAATGCTTGCAATACTGGAAATACAGTTAGCTCTCCATATCCATGGGTTTCGTTCAATCAACTATGGATCAAAAATATTCAGAAAAAACATGTCTCTACTGATAGTATACAGACTTTTTTGTCATTATTCCCTAAATAATACAGTATAGAAACTATTTGCACACACTTATAAACTATATGTAATCTAGAGATGGTTTAAAATATATGAGAGTATGTATGTAGATTATGTGCAAATACTACACTTTTTTTTTGGTGGTACTGGGGATTGAACCCAGGGGCAGTCTACCTCTGAGCTACACCCCCAGCCCTATTTTTAAAATTTGAAACAGTGTCTCCCTAAGTTGCTGAGGGTCTCCCTAAGTTGCTGAGGCTGGCCTCAAACCTGGGATCTCTCTGTCTGTCTCAGCCTTCCAAGTCCTGGAATTACAGGTGTGGACCACCATGCCCGGCTATACCACACCATTTTATAGAAGGGACTTGAGTAGCCGGGGATTCTGTTATCCCCAGGTGTTCTGGAATCAATTCCCCAAAGACACTGAGGGATGACTATAATTTTAATAAAATTAAAAAAAATTAAAAGTCCTCCTGTTACTCGCCCAAAGCCCCAGCCAGCTCGGAACCTGGCTCTGAACTTGAACTCGCGCGTTTAGTGTTAAGCCCGCCGTCTCCACTGTGCTGAGCGCCCCTGTGCTGACCGGGACCACAGCTGGGGTCTGCAGGCCAGGCCCTTGCTTGTCCCATGACCCCCAGCTGTCACCCACCAAGGGTCCCTACTGCCTGGGGGGCCTGGCCGACAGAATGAAGGGAACCAACCCAAGTTAGAGTGGGAAAACACATCCAAAACGAATGACCAGGTACTGCTGGGAGAAGACTAAGGGCTGAGAGAAGACTAATGTGCGTGCTGGACGGGGAATAATGAGGGAACAGTGAGGGAGGGGCCGCAGAGGGAGGTCAGGCCCTCCGAGCAAGCTCTCCCCGGTTCTCAGGCGTCCCCTGCCGTGCAGGGCGCTCAGCCTGACCCAATCAAGAGTTCAGCTAGGCCGGATAATGCAGCCTGGATCTCCCAGATCCAAATTTCTTTCCCAGCCATGACCCCCTCATGGCTGTGGTGGGCGCTGAGTGGGACCCACAGGGGCGCTCCTGGGCCCATGCACCCTCCGGGTCCTGGTCCATCCAGTATCTCCACTCTGTCCTGCACACACTGGCCCAAGGCAACGGGCCTTCAAGACCCTGACTCAGCTTGGTGGGGGTTGGGATCCTGCTGTTGTTGGATTGGCTGCAGCCGCAGGAATGCAACACGTGGCTTTCAATATCTGTGCCCTTGCTTATTTTGTTTCCTCTTTTCCGGAGGCCTCTACTCCGGTCTGCCCCCTGGCAAACACCTATTGACCCTTCAAAACCCAGTCTGATGCCCCTGCCTCCAGGAAGCTGCCTGACTCCTTCCCCAGGTAAGTCTCTCGCTCCACTCTCTGCACCGCATGGCTCTCTTTGGTGGTGCACATTTGTCTTTCTTCTACAACAGACGATGAGCTCCATGGGGGGCGGGACTACTCAGTCACCTATGGCTTCAATACACAGCGCAGTGCTTGGTGCGCCGTACGGGCAGCCTGACTTCTTCTCCCTAGTAAGAGTCACGTTCTATGGTTTAAAATCTCCTGGGAAGATAATTTGCCCCAAAGATGCCTTATACCATCATTGAGTCCCAGAAAATAGCATCTCACTTTATGTATCACAGGGAATTAAATCCAGGTTGTATCTGCAGGTTAATTAAGAAACAGGTCCTGGGGCAAGAGAGACACCACTGACCTTTCTGTGAATAGGGTGACAGCTGTGCACAAATGCTATGTCTCAGTCACCTCTGGCCTGCATCTCCCTGCAGCAGATCTAGCTACAAACCACAAACACTGACCTGATTTTTGGGAGTACTGGGGATTGACCCCAGGGGCATTCTACCTCTGAGCTCCACCCCCAGCCCTATTGTATTTTTTATTTGGAAACGGGCTAAGTTGCTAAGGCTAGTCTTAAACCTGTGATCTTGCTGTCTCAGCCTCCCAAGTGCTGGGATTATAGGTGTGTGCCACCATACCCAACTCTACAAACACTGATAGTCACCCGTGAGCCCCCATCAATGGGGTTCCGAAGTGCACAGAGGCAGGAGGGCACGTCCTATGTGATGGAGGAGACAAAACCACACCAGAACTGGTGCTCCACCCACGTGGGAGCAGTGCTGGGGAGCACACTGGTGCTTCCGGAAGTTCTCAGGGGGGGGGGCGCAGGGTCAGGGCTCTGAGTGGAGGGCGGGGTCGCGAGGAACTCACCACAATGATGTTCTCATGCTCCTGGGTGGTCAAGTTTGTGTTCTAAAGGACAGAAGGGAGAAAGAAGGAGGAAAACGAAATTAAAAAAAAATATTTGAATTTCAAAGGTGCACGGTTTTCATCCCTTCAGACCAAGTGGAGTTGTCTGTTTTTTCTTTTCTTTCTTTTTTTTTTTTTTTGCAGTACTGGGATTGAACCCAGGGGCATTCTACCTCTGAGCTACACCCCAGTCCTATTTTTTTATTCTTTATTTTGAAACCAGGTCTCACTAAGTTGCGGAGGCCTCACTAAGTAGCTGAGGCTGGTCGTGAACCCGAGATCCTCCTGTCTCAGCCTCCCAAGTACTGGGATGACAAGCATGCGCCACCACGCCTGGCTTCCAAGATGTTTTAGCTGAATTCAAATTCTAGTGATTTATTTCTAAGAGCAAAATGAAGTTGAATGAATGGATTAAACTTGCTGACATTTTTGGTTTTCTTGCTCCCTGACCTGGAATCTGTTACACAATCGGTACCTGGTTCTGCCATCCTGAGAGTACGTGAACCAGGAAATGGGTGAAAACTCAAGAGTAAGCTGTGCGTAGTGGTGCACGCTTGTAATCCCAGTACTTGGGAGGCTGGGACCGGAGGATCTGGGTTCGCGGCCAGCCTCAGCTACTTAGTGAGGCCCTCCGCAACTTAGTGAGACCCTGTTCCAAAATAAAGAATAAAAAATAGGGCTGGGGGTGTAGCTCAGAGGGAGAATGCCCCTGGGTTCAATCCCTGGTACCACACGCAAAAAAGAAAACTCAAGAACAGTTAGCCCTGCTTTCTCTTTTGTGAGATTTGTGGGGTGTTCAGTGGTGTCTGTTTTGGTGGACACAGAGTCATGTCTACTGCTCATAAAGGGACCCCGCATCTGAGCAGTGTTGGCAAGGCAGAGGGTCCTGGGTATTCCAGAAACAGCCGCACAGCTCCCACCACCCGAACGGGCTGAAGGAGCCCAGGGGCCTCTGACTCGTGTGCACCAGCTAAAGCAAATGCAAGCTAGCAAGCAGGTTTCTCTCTGCCTGGTAAGCCGGCAGCCTCAGGTACAAGGGAGGCTGGGAACCAGGGTCAGTATCTGAAAACCACAGGTCTCCACAGGTCACCAGGACACCCGGATCAGGTGAGGGCTGACTGCAATGCCCAGAGTCCAGGAACACACAGAACGATGCTTTTTGGATTCTAACTCCTTTCTATTGTTTTGGGGATGTTAGTGGACTGCGGGTGGCCCATGTATGGTTGATAACTACGTGTCAGTCATCTTTAGCAGGGGAAACAAAAGCTTGGCTTTGGTCTCTCCTTATGACTGATGTTAAGGTCACTACGTCCCAGGCCCTGGGGAAGAGCTCCCTTCTGCTCGCTCGACCCTCCGATTTGATTTAATTCATTCATTCATTCATTTATTTTTGGTACTAGGGATTGAACTCAGGGGCATTCTATCTCTGAGCTATACCCCAGCCCTATTTTATTTTTATTTTGAAACAGAGTCTCACTAGCTTGATGAGAGACTCACTACTTGCTGAGGCTGTCCTCCAACCTGCGATCCTCCTGTCTCGGCCTCCCAAGAACTAGGATTACAAGCATCCGCCACCATGCCCGGCTTCGACCCTCCAATTTTGCTTAAACGACAGGTTCTCCTGCTACCCATGAACTGGGCAGCCACCTGGACTTACAGGGGTGCAGTCGCTGTCCCGGTGCTCAGGTAACAGTGGTGGAACGGGGATCTGAACCCCTACCTGTCCCGACACCAAAGCCTTTATTCCCACCCCCTGGGCTCCAGCCGTCCAGGGGCAGTTCCCGGTTCCAGGCTGCCATGGGCACCCACGCGCCTCTCCAGGAAGTCTTTGGTGACCCTGGCTGTCATTTGCTTTGTCCTAGTCACAGGTGGCCCGTGCATCCTGCAGGGAACCTTCTCTCCACCCCAGCAGGAGAGCACTCACTGACGGCTGCCATGTTAGAGGGAGCACTCAAGGCCCACGCTAAGTGGTCACTCCACACGCTCAGTAGAGGCCTGCAAGGCCGGGGCGCCCAGCGCTGCTTTGCCGGAGGACAGACAGTTTTTGCTCAGAACTGTTTTGCTACCATGACAGCAACCCCACCCCCTCCCTGGCCCTTCCGGTTCTGGTCAGTTTGGCGGTGCCTGGAACCTCTGCAGGCGAGGCCCCCAAAACAACTTCAGTGAAGAGAAGGAAGAATTTGGTCCGTATGTTATACATATACATGTACATACCTACTGGGGTTTGAACCCAGGGCCATTCTACTGACAAGCTACACCCCCAGGCCTTTTTATTTTATTTTATTTATTTTTTGGTACTAGCGATGGAACCCAGGGGCCTTCTACCTCCAAGCTATACCCCCAGCCCTATTTTATTTTTTATTTGGAAACAGGGTCTCGCTAAGTTGCTGACAGCCTCACTAAGTTGCTGAGGCTGGCTTCGAACCTGCGATCCTCCTGTCTCAGCCTCCCAAGTACTGGGATTGCAGGCGTGCACCACCACACCCAGCTCTTTTTAAGTTAAAAACAATTTTTTTTGTGTGTGGTACTGGAGATTGAAGCCAGGGGCATTCTACCTCCGAGCTATTCCCCAAAGTCCTATTTTTTTATTCTTTATTTTGAAACAGGGTCTCACTAAGTTGCGGAGGGCCTCACAAGTTGCTAGGGCTGGCCGCGAACCTGCGATCCTTCCGTCTCAGCCTCCCAAGTACTGGGATTACAGCGTGCGCCACCATGCCCAGCTTAATTTTTTAAATTTTGAAACAGGGTCTCATTAAGTTGCTGAGGCTGGCCTTGAACCTGCGATCCTCTTAGCCTCCCAAGCACTGGGATTACAGGTGTGCACCACCACGCCCGGCTTGGCCCATATATTCTAAGCAAAAAAAAAAAACCAAAATGGGCGGAGGATGAGCCATCCCCTGTAGACACCTGGACGAGGTGCTGACAGATTCAGATCACAACCATATCCGTGGTGCTGCGAATGCGACCCCTGCTCACAGGCTCCCTGTCAGCATTGCATATGCAGTAGAGCGACTGATCCCCAACGCTGTGACACGGGCATTTGTCTCAGCGCCTATTTACAGGTGGAAACTGGGCACAGAGAGGTCTGGTAACTTGTCCAAGGCCACATGGCTCTCAGCCACAGCAGGACCAGGTTTCTCCAACTCCACATCACAGGGCCTAACTGCTCCCTGTATGGTCCTGTGTTCTCTGAGCTGGTCTAGGTGACATCTGTGTGCTGGCGTGTGAGCCTCGCGGCTGGGTGAGAGTGGGGGTGGATCCTGGCCCGTCACGTAGCTGAATAACCCTGGGGTAAGCAGGGTGAGCTGTTAACCTCTTGGGACTGTGGTTTACTCCTCTGTACATTTTAATACTTGCCTTGCAGGGTCCTTGGGAGAATCTGGCAGGTTCGAGGGCCTGTCAAAGTGACCATCACAGACCAAATAACATTACTTCCATTACAAATGGAAGCCCAGTGGGTCTGGTCTGCCTGGGTGGGGTGCTGGCTCTGCCCTTTGCCAAAGGTCAGAGCTTAGTAATGCGGGGTGATTAATACTGACCCCCTGCCTGACATAGTAGGGGCACAGCAAATGAATGCTTCTAACAGCTTTTTTTTTTTTTTTTGGTTCTCCTCCCCAATCCTTTTTATTTTTTATTTTAAAACGGGATCTTGCTAAGTTGCTGAACGCCTCACTAAGTTACTGAGGCTGGCCTCGAACCTGCGATCCTCCTGTCCCAGCCTCCCAAGTACTGGGATTACAGGTGTGCACCACCACACCTGGCAAATCTCATTTTTAAAACCCTGAATGGGCTAAACAAAGCCTATCTGTAGGCTGTGTGGGGTGACAGGGGCAGAAAGCTGACGAGGGCCAGTGCTGAGGCGATGGAGATGGGCAGGCCTGAGGGGCAGTCGGGGGTCACAAGGTCCCCGGGGGAATGAACTAGAGAACTACAATTCGGCACCTTGAGCCTGGGGGTCCATGGCTGCTGTCACTGCCACCAGCCCAGGCCCCGAGTCTGATGGAGGCTCAGCGGGAGCAGCTGGCCTGAACTGGGGGAGGGAGATGCTCACCCAACAGGGTCACAACACACCCCAGCCGGAGCTCTGTGTGCGACTGTGACTCCGCATGGGGTTGGCGCTCGGTGCCGGTAAAGGCAAGTCTCCCGAGGGGAGAGGGGTGCAAAATCAAGCTGGGGGTGAGGGGGGCGTCTTACTTCTGAGAGCAGTTTTGAGACGATTTCCAGTGGGGCTTGGTTGATGGAGTCGTCCTGCAGCGGGGACGTGAGGGCCATGTCCACTAGCGTCCGGATCTCTTTCAAGACCACTTCCCAGCGGCTGGGGTTGCTTAGGACTTTCTTGTATTTGTAAATCTTTTTCTGGTTGGGAGAGAGAGAGATAGAGAGACACAGACGGGTCATTGATTTAACAGGGGCAGAAGACACAAGCTGATCACAGGGTCACGCATGTTAGGGTCGAAAGGCCCTGAGAAGCGGCCAGCTGGGCCACCCCGCCCCGCCAAGAAACGGGCCACCTGAAGGAAGTTTCATCCAAGGTCCCAGGTGCGGCTGCAGACAGCCGCCTCCCCACCCTGGAAGCGCAACTTCCCACACTGTTCCCAACAACGATTTTAACAAAGAGAAAGTCAGAGCTTTCTCTTTCGGATCACATCTTCTGCCAAACTTGTTCCCGAAAGATCCAGTTGCAGTAAGAGTGGAAATGTTCACGGCCACAAAGGGGCTTTCTCTGAGTTCAAGGTTCAGCTTCTGCAGCTCCTAAGAGTGCCCAGGAGTGTGCTGTGCAGCGCCGGAACATGACAGACAGGAAGAGGGCCAAGAATGCAGCCCCAGCCAGGTGGGGACGGAGCCCGGAACGGCCCCCAGGACGCAGAGGCTGTCTCAGCCTCCACCTGGTGGGAAAACCGGGGCCTTCTCACCTCTGCCGGGCTGCGGGCTCCCAGGCCAGAGAGTGGTTGGGGCGGGGCGCTGCCTCCT
The DNA here is from genome assembly GCA_004027185.1 of Glis glis. Classification (NCBI taxonomy): domain Eukaryota; kingdom Metazoa; phylum Chordata; class Mammalia; order Rodentia; family Gliridae; genus Glis; species Glis glis. Next base: position 39,275 of record PVJS01008745.1, read on the forward strand.
CAATTTGAGGCCGATTTAGTTCCGCCTCTCTGACATCATGGAAACAAAGGCCTCCAAGGCGAGGCCCCAGGTCCCAGCCAAGCGCTTGCTCCCTCCAGTCTCCGCCCCTGCAGCTGCCTGCCCCGCTGCCCGCCAGCCGGGGCGTCTCTCTAACTGGATGAACTCCTTCATTAAGTCCTCCGCTCCTTGGGGAAAGCCTAATTTTAGTGTCACCGCGCCAGCAACCAGCTGGGGTGACATGTCACAATCTCTGAGCCCAAGTCTGAACGGGGGAAGGAAGGGAGGAGGGTCTCCCGCTGACCCCAGAGGCTCAAAGAGAAGCTTGCAGGTCACCAGGGTCTGCCAGTCCCCTTGGTTAAGAATCACAAAGTGTAGCCCTGGTGCAGTGGTGCATGCCTGTAATCCCAGTACTTGGGAGGCTGAGACAGGAGGATCGCAGGTTGGAGGACAGCCTCAGCAAGTAGTGAGATCCTGTTTCCAAATAAAAAATAAAATCAGGCTGGGGGTATAGCTCAGAGGAAGAATGCCTCTGGGTTCAATCCCCAGCACCACACACACACACACACACACACACACACAAAGAAATCACAAAGTGGTCTAAGACACCAGCACAGAATTTGGGGGGCACAACCCATTTCAAACCAAACAGCTAACTGTTGAGTGGGATGTGAGGTGGAATAAGAGGTGGACTTTGGAGTCAGACTGCCTCCTGGGCTTAAGTCCCTCTTCTGTAAATTAGGTTTGAAAGCACCTCTCCGCCTCCTTCCATGTGTAACTCACATACATCCTGGACCTACAAGGTCAAGGTCTACTCCCTGGTTGAAGTAAAACACTAACAGAAAAGGAATTCTGATATGTAATTTGTCACTTTGCAAACTTCAAGGGTATGAAATATCATAACCCACAGCGCTACAGACCGTACCCCATTTTCTTTCTCTCCGTGTTTTTTAAGGCCCATGAGTTTATGGGGCCCCATCGCTACCAGCATCACCCACATAAACTTGGGTCAGATGTGTTCTTTGTCCCCCCTATCATCCCAGATCTTTCTAATAGTTTCCCCCTTCTCTCTCTCCCTTCTTTTTCCTCTCTGGATCTTCCCTCTGTCCACCTACCCCCCCTTTTCTCTGCTTCTACCTTCCCGGTCTCACCGTTTTTTTGCCCATTCCCTACCCTGCACCAAGAACTGGACAGACAGCGCAGGCCCTGCAGGGAAGGGACACAGACACGAAGACAGCTGTTTGCATCGGGAGGGGGCGGGGGAGAAGAACAGAAACATTCAGACTTTCAGATCCTGCAGGACTGGTGGCCATGTGCGGCGTGTTCTACTGGGGCACGCGTTTAGTGACTACTAGACGCGCTGCTGATGGTGGCTAGTGATGACGGCGACAGTGAATATTTGTCAAACTCCATTACTTCAACGACAAGACGCATCGGGTCCACCGAGGCTTCACTGGAACGGGACCAGCAGTCTTCCCAGTTATCATGCACCGAAGCCGCTGGGAGTGGGAGGAACTGCTTCAACTGCACAGCCACGTCCAGGCCAAACACCAAGAGTCCAAACCTAACAGAGTTCCAAGGCCTCCCAGCGCAAGAACCCAGCCCATTCCAGGATGTGAATGCTCCCTTGAGCCCCAGCTTGTGGTTTTAGTCTGTACCCAGAGAACCGCTTCATTTTTAAATGACCATGAAATGGTCACAAACAATTCGCTATATATTAAACCCCGATGAAAACCACCAGGCTCCGTAGCCGCGTCTTCCCGGAGCGCGGTCTGCACGCCCGGAGCCCTCTCTGCTCATCGGCTGCAAAATACTCACTTTTGAAAGAGTAATGACTTCATTCATTTTGTGCAAATGATGCACGCTCATTATAAAAAATTTAAACCATACCAGAAAGCACAAAGAAGAGGATACATTTTTAAAGCCCTCCACAATCCCACAACCCAGAAATAGCCATCGTTAACAATGGGTGAGCGTCTCTCCAGTCAACCCTCATTTCAACTCTGCAAAATATACTCAGCCCGTGGGGGTGGACAGCCAGGGGTGCAGCCTCCTGCCCGCCACACAGACCCTGGAGCCACGGAGGGCCACCAGCAGCGCCTGCTCCACTGTGACTTAAGAGTCCAGCCCTGGTCATCGGTGCCCCAGCCTCGGCGTGCACGGACAGCCCCTCCTTAGAGCAAGGAGGGAGGGCTCTCTGTGAGCGCCAGAGTCCTTGCTATAAGGGTGGCACGCACAGCAGGTGCCAGGGCTGTGACAAGAGCCAACGTGGAGTGAGCTCGTACCCCGTGCTGGGCACCACCCCATTCAGTACTCGTAATAACTTTGCAAGCCGGGCCTGCTCACAGGGGGCGCCCCTGGAAGCGGATCCTAAGACAAGCGACTGAGTGCAAATAGCTTATTGGTTTGTGAAGTGATCATAAGAAACAGTGGAGGGAGAGTGGGAAAGGAGACGGGGAAGAGAAAAGAGTCAATAAATAGGGCGGGGATCCCCCTGCATGATGTCTTGGGCAACTGCAGTGTCACCCGCTCTGGGCAGCGGGTGCTTAGGCCGGCTGGGCGCTCAGGCAGGCCAGACCTGCTTGGAGCTGACCGCCTGAGAAGTGGGGAGCAGAGGCATTTGCCCACTGACCCCCCTTTATGCTCTCGCACTTCTGACTGCCTTGTGTGCAGGCCACAGTGGTCCCAGAGCCACAGACCCATGTGCTCGGGCAGAGCCGTGCGTGTGCACAGGAGCAGCCCGCGGCCGGCAGGCGATGCCGGGTGGCAGCAGTTCCTGTGGAGGAACATTAGCATCTTCTATACACGACTGTCACAGCCTGGGGAGGGGAAGTGACGTCCTCTGGCCAACTCCAAGGCTCTTGCTCTTTCTACCATGTTGGTCAGGGCCAGTGGAGCTGGGTGGAGAGGCAGGATGGAGTTTCCAGGAGACATTGAAGAAGGCGTTCAGAGTGCGCCCATCAGGCTCTGAGAGACAGACACGGGTGACCACGGGGTGGAGGAGCCACGGGAGGAGGACGGGCAGGTGGGAGCAGCAGGTGCCGGCTGGGCCGCAGGGATGGGGTAGGGCAGGCTGCTGTTCTACAAGAGGCTCTGAGGCCCAGCACAGGGCAGCCCGTCCAGGGCCACAGGCCGGCCACTCCCCAGGTGACAAATTAGCATGTCTCATCCCAGGAACTCTGATGAGCTCACCAGGCGATGAATCACGGTGGGGCTGGGACGAGGCTGCCTCTGGAATCCCAACCCCAGGCTCCCTGAGCCAGCTCTTGGTGGGCAACAGGGTCCTCCTGCTGAGCCCTCTGCCAGGAGGGCGGCTGGCCTAGTGTTCTGTTCAGTGTGGACCCCACAGGCCACTGGATTCCTTTGAGCCGAGGCACGGGGTGGACAGGGGCCTTGTAGCCGGGCACATTGCTGGTGTTTGTAGAACTTAAAGGAGTGGCAAAATACAACGTGTGGGCCAAACCCACTCTCTGCTGTTTTTTATATGATGAAACCACTAGTGGTCTTGTGTATTATTATTATTATTATTTGTACTAAGGCTTGGACCCAGGGGTATTCTACCTCTAAGCTATACCCCTAGCCCTTTTTATTTTGAAACAGGGTCTAAGTTGCTGAGGCTGGTGTCGAACCTGCAATCCTCCTGTCTCAGCCTCCCAAGTACTGGGATTACAGGTGTTCACCACCATGCCAGGCTTGGTCTTGTGTTTTTAAAGAGATGTGATATTAAACAAAAAAGAGCATACAACAGAAACTGAATGTGGCACACACAGCCCTAAAATATTTGCTATCTGGCCCTTAATAGAAAACGTGTGCCCAAGTCGGGCATGGTGGCGCATACTTGTAATCCCAGTACATGGGAGGCTGAGACAGGAGGACTGCAGGTTCGTAGCCAGCCTCAGCAACTTATTGAAGCCTTAGCCAGACCCTGTTTCCAGATTAAAAAAAAAAGGGCTGCGGTATAGCTCAGAGGTAGAATGCCCCTGGGTTCAATCCCCAGCACCACAGAAGGAAAAAAAAAAAAAAAAGAAAAAGAAAACATCTGCCCAGCTCTGGCTCACAAGATTAAAACCCAGTCCAGGAGTGTGCAGGTGTAAAGATGTTCAACATTACAGAGGTGATGTGTGCAAGGATGTGGGGAAACTGGGCCCTGTGCACTCTGGTCTGGAAGGTAAGCTTTTACAGCCACAGGGGAAAATGGTTTAACAGTTTCTTAAAACATTACACATAAACTTTATCATATGGTCCAGCAATTTCATTCTTAAAACATTACACATAAACTTTATCATATGGTCCAGCAATTTCATTCTTAAAACATTACACATAAACTTTATCATATGGTCCAGCAATTTCATTCCTAGAAATCTGCCTGAGAAGAAGAAAAACAGACTCCACTCAAAAAGATATACACAAGAATGTCCACATATCGACCCCAATGTCCACCAACTGACGAATGGATAAACAGGATGGTGCCCACTGTGGAATAGTACTCAGCAACAAAAAGGACTGAATTTGCACACTCTGCAATGTGGGCAAGCCTCACAAGTGTGGGCAAAGTGAAAAAAGTGAACACAAAAGCCATACAGCATGTGAGTCTTTGTACATGAAATGTCTAGAGAAGGCAAAGGCATAGACAGAAAGTGGACTAGTCATTGCCGGGGGGCTGAGCCGAGGAGGCGCAGTGGGGATTCAACTACAAATAAGCACAGGACATCTTTTGGGATGGTAGAAATTTTCTAAAACTGGCTTGCGGTGATGGTGCATGACACCACAGATTTACTAAAATCATTAAGTAGCATACTTCCAATGGGTAAATTTTATGGTGTGCAAATTATACCTCAAAGAAGCTATCTTTTAAATACCATCTAGGGCCGGGCGTGGTGGCACACGCTTGTAATCCCAGTACTCTGGGAGGCGGAGACTGGAGGATCTGGGTTCGCAGCCAGCCTCAGCGCTCGCTCTCTCTCTCTCTCTCTCTCTCTCTCTCTCTCTCTCTACCTAGTGAGGCCCTCCGCAACTTTTTGAGACCCAGTTTCAAAATGAAGTATAAAAAAATAGGGCCGGGGGCGTAGCGCGGAGGTAGAACGCCCCTGGGTTCAATCCCCAGTACCGCAAAAAAAAAAAAAAAGACCATCTAGGGAGGTAGAGGTCATCAGACAACGGCAGATACAGATGACTTAGTGGTTAAGAGTAGAGGTTTTGAAATAAGCGGGCTTCGGCTCAAATCTATGCTCTACTTCACCCATCCACCTATCCATCATCCACTCATCCATCCACTATCCACTCATCTATCCATCCATCCAACATCCCATCCATCCATCCACCCACCCACCCACTCATCTATCCACCCATCCATCCATCTCCCCATTGGTCCAATTATTCATCCATCCACCTATCGTCCATCCAATTACCCAACAAAGACTACTGGGAACCACCTATTACAATGTGCCAAGCACTGTGTTAAATACCCACAGCGAGCAAAGCAGACTTGCCCTGGTGCTCATGGAACTTACAGTCTATTATTTGCATTTTACTGTTCTCATCTGCAAAGCAGGACAGACATAACTGCTGGCAGAGGCTTGCGGTGATTATCCACAAAACAATATACCTAAGACAGCCCAGTTCCTGGCGACCTACCAAGTCCCGGGAGTGAGCGGTCTAGAGCAGGCAGGGCTCAGGAGGGCTCCCAGCATCGGTGACTAAGCCCCGCCAGCTACCAACACACAGAGCCAGCAGGCAGAGCCTCCTTCCCGACCGGCAGAGCCAGCACTCCATGGCTGTCCTCACCCTCGCCGCCTGTCAGGGAAGGGATGTTACCTGGGCAACACCCGCCATCTCTCTGGTAACTGCTCCCGAGACAGAGGCAGAGGCAGGCGCAGGCTCTGCAGTTCTCAGGCCTGGGAAAGTGGAGCCTGTGGGCTCTTGCACGGGAGACAAGCTGTTTGCCCCTCGCCAGGAGAGGCGTGGCTCAGAATGTACTGGAAGCACGCCTCACAAGGATGGGGCCGCTGCTCTGCTCCTTGGTGCAGCCTCTGAGCTCACACACGCCGGAGCACGCATGCTCCCGTCACCTCTCAGGAAGAGAGGGCGCCACACGGATGCTCCGTGGAGCTGCGGAGGGGAGGACCCCACAGCCAGGGCTGAGCAGGGGGACGCAGACTGGCTCTGACCATGTCTACCCAGGGGCAGGTCCTAGAGAGGAGCGGCCGGGTCAGAGAGCTACTGGCCCCAGGTTGGTGCTTACACTGAGCTCGACCCAATGCCAGGGTCAAACAATCACACTGCAGGTGCGGTGGCCACCATACCAGACGGTGCACGCAGCACAGACTCACCATTGCTGAAGGTTCTGTTGGCCAGTGCTGTCCTGCAGAGAGCAGGCGGTGCCCGGCCCTGAGTCACTCCGTCCTATAAAGCAGCGGTTTGTCATGAGCTCCTCCGTTTTGAGTACGAGTGGCAAGGTAGAATGACTCTCCACTTCATTTGCACAAGTAAACAACTGCCATCTGCCCAGCACAGCCATCAGGCACAAACGGGGAAATGAATTGTGCTAATAAAAATGACCACCTGTGAACTTAACGAATTAAACCAGAAGTAGATGGGTGCGTGGGCGTCTCAAGCCCGTATCAGAAAAACCAGGGCCAGGAGCTTATCAATCTCACCACATGTGACTCCCTCACCTGAAACCTATGAAGGGAGGTGCACCCCAACACCGGCTACGGTGGCACCCACTGACCCGTCATCAGACCATCCGGTGAATGCGGCACGAGGTTGACAGGCGACGGATTCCAAGCTCTGTCTCTCGGGTTTCAACTCAACTTCATCTTCCTGCTCGAGGGGGTCCACTTCGAAACTGCTGGCCTTAGGACCCTGGCCCAGAATAAGCCCTGTGTCCAGAGAGCTCTGCCCTGCCCAAGTTCTTTTTTTTTTTGGTACTGGGGATTGAACCCAGGGGCATTCTACCTCTGAGCTACACCCCCAGCCCTATTTTTTATTCTTTATTTTGAAACAGGGTCTCACTAAGTTATGGAGGGCCTCACTAAGTAGCTGAGGCTGGCAGCGAACCCAGATCCTCCGGTCTCAGCCTCCCAAGTACTAGGATTGGTTACAAGCGTGTGCTACCCACGCCCGACTTTTTTTTATTTGCGGTACTGGGGATTGAACCCAGGGGCATTCTACCTCCGAGCTACACCCCCAGCCCTATTTTTTATTCTTTATTTTGAAACAGGGTCTCACTAAGTTGCAGAGGGCCTCACTAAGTAGCTGGGGCTGGAGGCGAACCCAGATCCTCAGGTCTCAGCCTCCCAAGTACTGCCCGGCTCTGAACAAGCTCTTTGCCGGTTCTTAATCTTACTTGACCACCCACAGTGCCTTCTTTGCATTTGTATTTGCTTCTCGTCTTCACTCTTAGAGAAGCCTCTAGAAGCCCTGGGCCACCTTCACCCTTTCTTAACCTTTCTGTACCCTAGGTATATATCACGGTGTGGAGCACGATGTGTGGCTTGCATGTGACAGATATTCATAGTTAAGATTAGAATAAAAGGAACTGTGATTCCCAGCCTATGGCTACCAAGTGACTCATTCTTTTTTTTTTTTTGTACTGGGGATTGAACCCAGGGGCATTCTGCCTCCAAGCTACGCCCCCAGCCCTATTTTTTTATTCTTTATTTTGAAACAGAGTCTCACTAAGTTGCGGAGGCCTCACTAAGTAGCTGAGGCTGGCCGCGAACCCAGATTCATCCTCCTGTCTCAGCCTCCCAAGTACTGGGATTACAAGCGTGTGCCACCACGACCAGCTTATTTATTTATTTTTTTTTTGTGGCACTGGGGATTGAACCCAGGGGCATTCTAACTCCGAGCTATACCTCCAGCCCTATTTTATTTTTATTTTGAAAAAGGGTCTGGCTAGGTTGATGAGGGTCTCACTACTTGCTGAGGCTGTCCTCAAACCTGAGATCCTCCTGTCTCAGCCTCCCAAGTACTGATTACAGGCATGCGCCACCACGTCCAGCTTCATTTTTAAAGAGATATTGCAAATGCATGTTTTGTTTGTTTGCTTTTGTTAGAGACCAGGCCTCTCTGATCTACAAATCTTCCAAGACTAGATGGAATTCTATTTGTTTTTCTCTGCGATTAGGACTCTTCCCTTGCCTCTGGCCTGGCAGGCACAGCCCCGACAGCCTCTGGGAATCTCAGGGGCTTCGACAGCAAAAGCCCCCCACTCTAGTTCTCAGTGAGTCCAAGTGAAGAACCGGCCCTACAGGGGATTGCTGTTACTTACACACACATGCACGCACACACACACACACTACTGTGAAATTCACACACATGACAAAATTAATCCTTTAATTATTTTAAAGTATTTACTTCAGGGGCACTTGGCTCATTCACAGTGTTGTGCAGCCCAAAGGAAACGGAATGCATTAAGAGTATTCCCTATTTCCCCTTCCCATCAGCCCCTGACAACTCCCTCCTTCCTTCCCTCCCTCCCTCCCTCCCTCCTTTCCTCTCTCCCTCCCTCCCTTCCTGGTACTGGAGCTTGAACCGGGGGGCATTCTACCTTTGATCTACACCCCCAGCCCTTTTTTAAAAAAAAAAATTATTTGAAACAGGGTCTCACAAAGTTGCTGAGAGTCTCGCTAAGTTGCTGAGGCTGACCTTGAACCTGCAATCCTCTGGTCTCAGCCTCCCCAGTACTGGGAATACAGGCATGCATCACCACGCCTGGCTACTAGTGTCCTTTCTGTCTCTATAGATTTCCCTGTTCTGGACATTTCAGATGAATGACTTATGTGACCTTTTGTGACTGGCTTCTTTCACTCAACACAAAGTTCTCGAGGTTCAACCACACTGCAGTAAGTGCCGGTCCTTCCTTCCTGTGACAACTAGTCACATCCCATTGTGTGGACATACCAATTCATTAGCGCATCTGCTGGCGGGCACTGGAGTGTGTCCACCTCTGGCTATGGTGACCGGTGCTACCATCACAACAGTCACAGCCTTTTGCCAACAACCAGAGGTCTGCCACCCTGCCTGGGACCTGGGGTCACCACACAACAGTTCAGCCATAGGAGTTTAATGGGTCTTTCGGGGACCACAATTTAGCCAGTACAGTACTGTACTGTTGCCTGTTAGTCCAAATAACTGGCAGGTGAACTACTGAACGGTGACCCTCCAGGGACCGTGTGCTCAGGGGCGGCTCAGGGGCAGCCACCGCGGGGAGGGCGGAGCGGAGGAGCCAGCCCGAGCATCTGGCTGGAGGCTAAGGCACCGCACGAGTCACTCTACAAGGCTGCTCATTAGAGTGACAACGGCGACCACTCTGCGAGGAAATGCCATGGTGCATATGGGACTGTGACAAGTGACACCATAGCACAACAGCTCTTGATTTTGGAAGGCCCTCTAAGGGCCAGGCCCTGTGCTAAGCGCTTCACATAAATTCACTTGTGTGTGTGTATATGTGTGTGTGATACTGGGGATTGAAACCCAGGGACATTCTACCTCCGAGCTACATCCCCAGCCCTATTTTTTTATTCTTTATTTTGAAACAGGGTCTCACTAAGTTGCAAAGGGTCTCACTAAGTTACGGAGGGCTTCACTAAGTAGCTGAGGCTGGCTCTGAACCTGCGATCCTCTTGTCTCAGCCTCCCAAGTACTGGTTTTACAAGTGTGTGCCACCACACCTGGCATAAATTAACTTCTATAATCCCGATGGTGCCTCTGTGGGGTGAAGAGCACAAATAGCCCCATTTTACAGATGAGAAAATCGAGGCTGAGAGGTTATGTCATGCAGCTCGTTAGACCAGAGAGAACTGGGACCCAGGCCTAGCATGGCATCCCGAGTGCCAAGCCCTTGTGCCACGGTGTGGGGCGAGCTCAAGTGCCTGCAATGCCTTGATTCACGCGGCCACTTCGCGGCCACTGGAGAGCCAGCCTCACCTCCTGGCTGCCCAGGGACAGTGGCAGGCAGGCCACAGCTGGGTGCCCAGCTGACGATGCCTGAAAAGCAAGCTCCTGGGGAGACCGGCGATTTGTTTGCAAGAGGGACACAGCCTGGCCACTCAGCCCCTTAAGTGCTCACTAGAGGCTGCTCCCTGCAGCCATTACGGCTGCCATGGCAACAGCAGGGCTCAGTGGGGGTCCTGCTCCACCTGCTTGGGAGAATCAGCTGGTTGCCGGGGTAACCATGAGCCTAGCTGGGAGGAGATGACCTGGCCTTGGGTCAGGCTCCCAGCTGGGTGTCCCGGTCCACTTGCACTTTGGGGCCTGCTGCGCCCTGGGCAAAACCCGCCGTCACAATGTGCTGTTTGAGCCCACGAAACACTGTATGTGGCTGTTTCCCTCGCTGAGCCGTGAGCTCCTTCCAGGCAGGCATGGCGCCTTGGCTGTCTCTTCGACGTTTTACGCGGTGACTGGAGCCGCTCGGGGTACGTGGCAGGTGCACTTAGTATTTGTAAAGGGAGGGCAGGCAGCGAAGAGGGTGATCATCAGAAGTAACAGCCAAGGTGTGTTAAGCGTGTACACGGCGGCAGCCCTGCACCATGTCCTCGCTCACACTTCCCTGAGCACGGGGAGCAGGGGTCTGGTGGAATGCACGTTCTGATGCAGAGCTGGGTGGGGCTTGGCAGTCCACCAGGGGCTTCCAGGGAAGACCGACCCCTGAGCCCTTGGAGTAGCGGGTGCTAGCTCCTGTGCTTCTGTGGGGTGGACATGCAGATCCTGCCTCACGATGCAGAGGAAGCGGGCAGGGAGGGCGTCCTACCTTGCCCGGCATCACTCGGCCGTGTTGTAGGTTCAACTGGGCCTCGAGATGTGCCCAAGTGCTAACCGCTGCATCTCACTGCAGACTTACGTGGAAACAGGGGTCTCTGAAGATGGGATCAAGTTAAGAGGAGGTCACAATGGCTTAGGGTGGGCCCCATATCCAACTGTGTCCTTGTAAAAAGGCACCGTTAGGGGACATGCCACACATACACACACATACACACACACACACACACACGTGCACGCGCACACATGCACACACCCACACACCCACACCCGGGATAGGATGGCATGTGAAGACAGAGGCACAGGTTAGACTGACCATCTGCAGACCAAGGAAGGTCAAGGATGGCTGTGGTCCCCAGAAGCAGGACAAGGGGCGGGCATAGAATCCCCTGGAGTCTCAGAGGGAGTGAGGCCCTGCCGACACCTTGATTTTGGACTTCTGGCCTCAGAACTGGGAGAGAACAGATTTTGTTTTGTTTTGTTTATTGGTACCGGGGATTGAACCCAGGGGCATTCCACCTCTGAGCTCCACCCCCAGCCCTATTTTTTATTCTTTATTTTGAAACAGGGTCTCGCTAAGTTGCGGAGGGCCTCAATAAGTAGCTGAGGCTGGCCGCGAACCCGGATCCTCCGGTCTCAGCCTCCCAAGTACTAGGATTACAAGCGTACGCCACCGCGCCCGGCTCGAGAACAGATTTCTGATGTTTGAAGCCACCCTGTTCGTGGCCATTTGTCATGGCAGCCACGCTGGTGCGCGGCAAATGAGCAGCGCTCTGGTCTCTGGCTCCTCTGCGGAGTTCCCCCGCTCTGCTGTGGAGGTGCAGGCCGCCCACCCAGCCTTCCTGTGTCACGAAGGGGACAGCGGAGCCCTCTGGGACTGTGGGTGAGCAGTGTCAGCCCTCTGGCTCGTCCTCAGCTTGGAATCTGCTGGGCTTTCTTTCCCAGGGGCAATATGACGTCCTGTCCCTTTTTGCTCCCTCGCTGGGTAGAAACGTGCGGTTGCTGATCACAGGCCCAGGCCGTTCCCCGATTGCATAAGCCGCTGGCCCCGCGTGGCCGTGGGAAGGCTGAGCCAGGACGCGTGCACACCTGGGCACCTGCATCAGCAGTGATGTCAGAAGGAACCACCCGGGGACCCAGGAGGCTGCAGGAAGAACTTCCAGGAGAATCCAGGCAGGGACGTCAGCCGGGCATTGACGTAGGGTCCTTGGCAAAGAAGAATCGTGGGGGAGGATTCCGGCTTACAGCCTTCTTCCCGCATGAGCCAACAACACTAGCAGGGCTTCCCACGGGCCTGGCCGGCGCTAACGCCCACCCCACCCCTGCCAGGGCTCTCGGTCCTGGCTACACATCAGAACCACTTGAGGGCTTAACCTAATCTGCATAATAGTCCAACTCCAGGCCAATCCCACCCGGCTGGCATGAGGGGCAGGGGAGCCCAAGCACCAGTAGGTTTTTGGGCACTGGTATATTTACAAGTCGATCTACTCACCCTGTTCTTAAGAGCACTGTAGCCAGGCAAGGGAAGCACCCAAGTCCATCCAGCGAGAAAATAAATGAACCACAGCGTATACATACAGTGGAATATTACTCAGCCTTCAAAAGGAAGGAAATACTTGCACATGCTACAACATGGATAAACATGGAGGATATTTTTCCTGAGTGAAATACATTAGCCACAGAAGAACAAATCCTATATGATTCTACTCACTGGAGGATCATAACTAGACAAGTCAACCTCACAGAAAGCAGAATGGCGGCTGCCGGGGCTGGGGGAAGGGGCATTGTCTTTTAATAGGGACAGGGCTTTAGCTGGGAGGATGAGAAAGATGAGCCATGGATGGTGGCACAACAGTGTGAATGTGCCCAATGAATGGTACGTTCGAAAATGGTTGAAATGAGCCGGGCATGGTGGCGCATGCCTTTATGTAATTCCAGTACTCGGGAGGCTAAGACAGGAGGGTCAGGGGTTCGAGGCCAACCTCAGCAACTTAGCAAGACCTCAAAATTTAAAAATTGTGCTTGTAATCCCAGTACTTGGGAGGCTGAGACAGGAGGATCACAGGTTCGAGGACAGCCTCAGCAAGTAGTGAGATTCTCATCAACCTAGTGAGACCCTGTCTCAAACTAAACATAAAATAGGGCTGGGGGTGTAGCTCAGAGGTAGAATGCCCCTGGGTTTAATCCCCAATATAAAAAAATTGTTAAAATGGTGAATCATGCACTATACAC